>OMKL01048717.1:6420-22320 GCA_900302295.1 Parasudis fraserbrunneri
CCCCTCCTCGAGTATTCCTCCTTCATACCGCTGCTACACTGGAGGCAGTGATAGTGGAATGTGAGCAGGCCAGGATACTTTACTAGTTAATTCATAGTAGTGATGATGAAAGGAGGCTTTTCATATGCTGTTGATTCTAAGCCCCTGGCTGTTATATGCGAGTACATGAACACCTAGAGAATTTCTGCAAACACAGGAGGACATGGATGCATGGTTAGGAATTAGGCCTGTGCTAAATCATTTGTCCCGTGTTTTTCTGCACGGGCTACATCAAAACTGTCTTCACTTGTCAGTCTAGAGATGGTACGGAGATAGTACCAAAATAACCACCCTGAGCTGGTGCACACAATCCTGGGTGGATGTCAACAGTCATATTGGCATCGTCAAGTCCCAAGGCCTGGTCTGAGTGGCTCCCGTGGTGGTGGTGGTTGTCCTTTTTTGGCTCTTCTCAAAGCGTTGACCACGGTCAGACCTCAAAGGGGAACTCGTACCTGCTCTCTGCGTCGTGCCTCCTCATGTCACGGTTGAGGGAGGGTTTCTGACCCCAAATAAAGCCACACATCTTACACCTGATAAGAGGGTGGGACAGCCAGGCCACGAGGTTCGGGCTTGGCTCACTTTCAATCAATGCAAAATATCAATAAAACTGAATTCAATTTGCTGGTGATTGAGCATAAATTCTCAATCATTTCTTAATAGATTGGATAGCACAACTTTCTCGTGCCAAAATGATTTCAATATCTGATTTTCTTTTCAATTTTCGTGAAGGCCCAGTTTGTGATTGCAGAATAACCCAACACTGGCTTTGTTTACATGAGTGATTTATTGGATTGAAGACATTTTATTCATTTTTAAATGTACTGTCTGAGCCTTTGATACAGGCACTGACAGCATGTGACAGCTAAACATTCTGTCATGACTTGAGGCTATACAAGGTTTGTTTACAGTGGTAATGTTTTTTAAACAAAACAGACCTGTATTTTGTGATGGGCTGAGCAACTTATAAACAGCCTACCCCCCTATTTACAAATCAAACTCTTCCAAGAATATATGTGAACATACACAAAGTTTAGACAAATAAACTCCGGATTGTAGCTTAAAGTGAATGAATTGAAAGTGGATTGAACTCATAAGGACCATCATATACTAAACACGTGACATGAATGAGACAGACTGAAGGTTGTTTTAAATTTATGAGAAACTGGGAAACTAGAAAACATCTCATACAGTAACCTCTCTGTTTTCTGGAGGGATAACCCGTTTTATAGTAAGATCACAAGATAATTATCAGCGTTTAACACCACTGTTAGCTTTCATAGAGCTGGATGTGTGGTGTGAAAATGACAAAGAAATGAGGCATGCAGTCTTGATCTTTACTCTGATGTTCTTTCAATTACTATTTGTGAGACAGGGAGTTTAAATTCCCTGAGGGAGGCAAGACGCTGAAACGCATCAGAGTAAGATCTACAGACACACAAAACAGCTTGTCCCTATGGGGTCCATTTCCTCATTTGTTTGTTTCTTTAGTTAATAATAATCATATTAATAAATATGCTTGATTATTAATGTATTTTACTTTGTTGTTTTACTGTTGTATATATTGTGTTTTATTTAATGTGTTTATTTTTGTAATTTTTTAAAGCTGCAATAATCGTTTTGCAACATGCGGTCAGAAAATATATATATATACTAGGATTCTCATTCACTACTCTATGACACAACTTCCATGGGGATAATGTAGCTCTTATATAATCTTATAAATAAACATTATAGCTGTTCTTGACTAAATAAATTCTTAGTTGACTGATTTAATCAACAGATCTGTCACATTTTAGTTTTCCACATGCAATAATGCACGAGGACCTCTTCAAATCTAGTGCTTACCAGAGAAGCATAAAAACGGACCAATTCACTAACAAAGTCTTGGTTGACTAAGACCAAACCGACCAAACCTAATAAACATTACTCTGCTATGCCATCATTTCATACATACTACTCAGTAATGTGATGAAAGTTGAGGAGTTGGGTATACTGTTGAAGGGTGGTGTGTATGCCACGATGTCACCATCCTATTCATTTCAATGGTAACTAGGTGATGTATAGGTAAGTACACTGTACAGTCAAGTGCGCGGGAAAAGACGCGGGTACGTTATTCCGCGCGTTCGTTTCGTCCGACGGCCGGTTTTCCGACCGAGCGACGCAAACTCTTGCCTATGAACGCATCGCTCCGCTGGTCTGCTTATGATTTGATGACGTCTTAGTCCAGGGCACCTCCTCCCTGGTGATATTGGTGAAATACAGTGTGTATACACAGAGAAATGCTGGGTTGTTTTAATAATCCAAATGCTGCTAGGTTATAGGTTGGGTGGGTTTGACCCAACAAGACTTTTGGGTAGAAAATATAACCCAATTCCAACCCGTAATCCAACCCTGCTGGGTTATAACAACCCAGTGCCGGGTTGGTCCCTTTCTGATCCAGCACTGGGTTTCCAAATAACCCAAATTGGGTTATTTTTAACCCAGCTGTTTTTAGTGTGAGTGATACAGTACATAGTGTATCATGTGCATATCTCTGAAGTTTGTTGTGTTGTTCCTTCTTTTTTTCTTCTTCTTTCTTTCTTTTCCTTTCTTTTGTGTGAGCACATGTGGAGTCCAAATCCTTGTATGCACACACAAACCCAGCGAATAAAGCAGATTCAGATTCTGATGCTCCTGACTGCACCGATAGGCTGCTACAGTATACAGACAAGGGTCGTCATAACCTTCAAGCGACACATTTCTTTTGGTGTAGCAGGGGCAGCAGTGATGTCAGTCACTACCGAGAGAAGCAGCAGGAGGGGCCTTTCCGTGTGGAGTTAGCATGTTCTCCTCGTGTTCGCGCGGGTCTCCTCCCTCGTATTCCGGATTCCTCCCTCGCCGAAGAAGACATGCGTGCTGGGCACAGACTCCTGCCGTTGCCCTTGGCCAAGGCACTGATATTAGAACTAGGAGTTGGTCCCGGGGGGGGGGGGCGCCGGACTGTGGCTGCCCTCTGCTCCTAAATAGTTAGGATGGGTTAAATGCAGAGGACAAAGTTTGGGTATATGTAAAGATTTACTTGACAATAATGATATTCTATCCTGTTCTATTCTATTCTACGCTGACTCCAGTTGAGAGAATAGGGTGTCATTTTTCATGTTTCTTCCGGTGCTTCTGAAGTTGAAGGATTTCCCCACAGGCAGAGTAAATCAGGTGAACGCTCTCTGCCGGAGGTGTTGTTGGTACTAGATGATGTGTGACGCTGCGGAGGGACGGATTCAGTCGATACAGAGCACAGCAGAGCAGAGCAATGTTTTTTTAGAGGCCGCGTTGGGAAATAAAGCTATGTTGTGGGAAGATTAAAGGGGAATGACACTCATTTTGAGAATTCACATATATCATACCTGTGCCGCGGGAAAGTTAATTATTATTATATTTATTAATTATTTGTTGATTATATTTGTGAACATGCACCACTCGCTCCTAAAGCTGGTTAATCAGAGAGAGAGAGCCCTCAGATTTGTGACGTCACCTGGATGTAAAATCTGAGGCTGCTCTATATTCAATGAATGGGGCACTGGGTTTGTGGAGCCATAAAATATAGAGAGTTCTCACAAACAAAATAAGGTGTATACTGTATACTAGGACTGCTAACAGGTCTGAACCAGAATTTAAACCTCAACTGGGTGCAAGAGCTCACTCAAACATGTCTCTCTGATTTCTAGCTTTAGAAAAGAGAGGTACATGTTCACATTTTTTAATGAACCGCCCTGGGGCACAGGAATAACAGATGCGCATTCTTAAAATCCATGGAATGTCCCTTTAAGATGATGGAAGGTTGAAATTATTTTTTGAGAGAGAGGTGATATAGCCTACATTTTGAATTAGGCTACTTTCCATAGTATTTTCAAGTTCTAGCGATGTAAAATAGGCTGAATTTAAAAACTCCAGGCTTGTGGGTTAGCCCAAAAATCCCTACATTTTGTTTAATTAGGCTACACGAAGGCCCATCGACTTGTGTTCCCAAGAAAAACTGCTTTGAAAAAAGTAGGTACCAAGAGGACATAACAAGTCATACAGAAGACAGTAGAATACAGATCAAGCAAGTGTAATTGCTGTGTGGTTATCCTGAGAAGATTAGATTATCATCAGACTACTGTATTAGAGTAATACAGTTGAAAATAATAGAGTAGCCCTCACCATATGGATAAAGTTAGTGTAATATTTCCTGTGTGTTCATTCTGAAAGAGATTAGATTAGACTATCGCATCGGTTTCACCTTGAGACTTCCGTTAAGGCAGGGCTACTGCCGATAGGAGATTTGACCTCAGCGTTCAAAGTCACGGGGCAGGATTGCTTTGGGTGGCTGTTTTTCTGTTAACATGAAACACAATCTGCATCATTGTTCTGCATGTGCACAATTTTTACCATTAAAATGTAAATGTGTGTATTTAGAGCCATGATAGAATAGTTTAAAGGTGGAAAACCAACAATGAAATACTATAACTAAACAGAACAACCCCACAAATTAAACTGTCTAATTAAACACAATCTTTTTTACAAACACTCAAGATTGGCAGCATCTTTGCCTTCACCTGAAAAAAAAAACAAATTAAAGGTTTGTTCTTATTGAACATAATTTGTATGTGGTCGGATGGCTCTTCGGTTTGGGGGTTTCTGCGTCTGAAAAAAAAAGAAATAAACAAATAAACTATTTTTTTGCATGTCAAGTCAAGTCAAGTCAAATTTATTTGTATAGCCCAAAATCACAATACATGTCTCAATGTGCTCTGTCCGGACCTATGCTTTATACATTTCAATCTAGACACTGCACAGCTGGTGTTCGAGACACGGGTCAGGAGGTTTGAACATTTAAAGTTTGGCCTGATGGTGGCACAAGAAGAGAGTTCATGGGGTTACCAAAATCAATAGGTTTCTTCCTCTAGCGGTAAAGAATGTTCACAGCTATTTTGAAAAGATTCAAATTAAAACTATTTGAGTTATCACATTCACACAAAGGATCTGCAGTGGTGGCTGTCTGGGTGAATAATATCCCCAACGCTGTCCTCTGGGATATAATTATGTAGCAATCGCTCTGTCACCTGTTGGTGTGCCTATTCTTATCCTGGGAGAGTGGGCCTGATGGTTCAGACACTGGCTCAAATGTTCTCTTCTTTCTCCCCCTAATGGTCTGTTCTGGTACTGTCCTCACGGGGTTCAAGAGGAAATCCACTCTAAAATAGAATTCACATGTTATTTCTGTAATACCGTACAACTCCATTTTGATTTATGAATATGAACGAGTCTCTGCTTAAGCTGAACACCAGAGAGACAAGACTCTAGTGATGATGTCATCCAGAGACTACTCCTGGAGCTGCTCCATAGGCAGGTGAAAAGTGGAACAACTCCTAGGACACTATGAAAAAAGTACCCATGGTGATTTTACTAGGATATGGGTACATTTTCTGATTCAGAGCTGTAAGCCCTACATTTAAATCAAACTAATTTGGATGTAATAGCTCAAACAAAAATGCTATGAGCCCACAAAGTCTGTCACTAATTCATTGTCGGTGGACCAACTCCAAAAACTGTCACTTGAGGACATTACAAATTCAAGTCTTGGTGCTCCGATGACCCGCTAACAGGGAGACAGTTGTCTATGTTCATAGATATTGACTTAACTGTCCAAAATCACTGGAATAGCACAATGTATATTCTGTTTTAAGGCGGAATTTCCCTTTAGGGTGAGGGTCCCAAAGATCATGTTTTAGTCAATTTGAAAATTCAGAATTCTTAGTACTTAACCTTCAGTATCGGCTGATACCAAGTACCGATCCGATCCATTGCTTTTACTGAACACTGAACGGTATAGACTTAGACCATCAGTTTGGGGTCACTGGACAAACATTAATGATATATATATATATATAATGCATTTTTCTCAATTAGAGAGATCTAACATGCATCCAAGTGTCAAAAATGCAGCAAGTCATGTCACTTACTGGTATTGGGGGAATTCTCTGATGTTTCTGATTTAGCTTGGTACTGGACCGGTGTATCGGATATCGGTACATCTCTTGTATTTTTGTGTTAGGGGACCTTTAAGGTGAAGGGGAATCATTCTCCTCAGTGATATTATCACTTTCATCATCATCATAATCCTCATCATCAATCATCATCATCATCATCATCATCATCATCATCCTCCTCCTCCTCATCATCATCTGCTGGCATTCTAAATAAGCAGTGATCACTTAAGAAGTATCAAACATTAGAGACAGAAGTTACACAAGTCAAAGTCACTACTTTACCAGTCCTCTGATCATGGCTGAGGACTGTGATGGTTGTGTGCCACTTCCTGTCTCCAGTTCTATCTGTGCATGCTCATTTCCTGTAGGTGAACAAGAAAGAAAATAAAGTGGTGAAAAAGCATCCGCTCGAGCATTTCAGAAACAGTCAGCAGGTTCAAATCAACAGACAGGGTTCCTTGCCTTGTAAATATGTCACCTCTACTTCATTGCATATATAATGCTATAGCAATACTAATTTGTAACTGAAGTGTATTTGACTGCATATTCACAGCAAACCTTGATTGATTGATAGATTGGTTGATTGATTGATTGTCTTGCTTGATAAAATATTCACTTAATAAGTTACGTTACTTCAACAACAAAAGACACAGATCTTACCGCTTCCGATTTCGTTGCAATTTGCAAAATACCTCCTATCCTTTAGTTGGTACGGCCAGCCTGCTTTACTATTTTAATTGTATATCTCCAAAAGTGTTGGAGATAAATTGACAGAAATACTATATGGCGCCTTGGGGCCTTGAGCATGCCGTTGTATGTTGCATCCTATCACCATTGACTAACAAGGGTAGACATTTATAGCCAAATGCCATTGAAAACCAGATGGTTTTGTGGTCAGCAGATGAAGAATATAGCGCGTTACACTGGTTATGTACACCTAAGTCTTCCGATGTCTTCTTGACAAGGTCTCTCAAATCAGCAGCAGTCTTGCAGATAACCCTCTTCGGGTGAAGAGAACCCAACCAGCCGATAACATTTAGGCAACAGTAGGGGGCGTGCTTGCCCCACGTTTAAACTGCAATTCACATCACTTGTGCGTGCAACCTCCCGTAACCCTCATCTAATATAGTAGTACTTTTGACTGTAACTCTATTTCAGACTTTTGGTCAGTGTTTCAGATGGGCATGATAAGAGCTTGTCTGCTTCCTCTTCTCATAGTGCCGCTATTGCTCCCTGCATCGGGATGTTGTTTGGGCTATTTCCCCGGTGCCGGTGGTTGTGTATGTTGACTTCATAATTTCCACAATCAGTCAGATCCTATATGTTTTCTTGATGGAAATAACTATTGACACAACTCCACTAATTAATAATTGTTCCTGTAAAAGCTACGTGACCTGATGAGTATATACCACAGGCATGATGTTATGGTCTACTAACACCTAAAACCACAAACCAGTCAAAACACTGGCCAGCCCCATAATGAAAACAATGGTGGTCATCATGGCTTGGCTTGGTGCAGTCAAGAGAGGTACTGGGTCCAGTAGGCCCAGTCCAGCATCTCCAACTACTGAATAACTGGGATGGGTCACCCTGCCCAGGGGATCTGTCACCCCGCGTTTAGAACATCCGTTTGTATCGCTTTCATTGGAAACTTTTTGTGTTAGAAGGTCGACATGTTGTTTCAGAGTCAAGTAAGGGAGAGTGGGGTCGGTTGGGACACAGGGACAGTTGGGACGGTGTCTTTTTAGGTAGTTATAAAGTAGCTATGCCTATGCCATTCACCATGCACATACCCAGCTACACCCTCTTCACTCTCAAGCTCAAAGTGGAGACTTTATGCCTGTTCATCATATTTTATATTATTTTGTAATTTACAGCGTTTTAGTAAATGTTTGCTTGTTCTGTTATTTTTCTTCTACCATACTTCTACCACATACAAAATACATATCGTTGGGAAGCTTATTTTCTGGCCTATCAGCTGATGCTAGTGTTTGCTGTCAGATTTTTTGTTGAAAAAACCTTAGACAGGAGTGCAAAGTGTGTCTGCTCTCCATGGGTCGGTTGGGACAGCATTGTGACTATTGAAAACTACTCACGATTGAAGGCTAATCAACTATTGTTGATTATTGAAGACTACTCACAGAACAAGGTGTCCCAACCCACCCGCCGAGGCGGGATTTTGGGTAAAAACGCACTCCTTGAATATTGAACAAAATGACGCCTTTCATGTTTGTGTTGGGCTCTAAAAAACCTAAGAATTGTTAGCAGACACCTGTATCTGTTCAGGGATCAAATTACTTCCATTCCTGTTCATGTAGTCTGCGAGTAATGGAAAGTAGCCTATTTGAGTTTGTTTTCAAACACACGCTGGTCCAGTCTAGGTCCAGGCTCAGTCCACCTTTAAATAATTAGGCTATACCCAATCCACCTTAAAATAATAAATCAAGAACCTCTATCGAGATAAGTTTTGTTCGTTTTAGGTGGTCTGAAATGAGAGAAGTTGTTTCTGAGAACATTTGAGCTTAAATAAAGAGATACATATTATTGCCTTTAAATGATCTCGATGTGTTATTTGACAATCGCCAGCTCTCAAATGCTCACATGTTTTTGTTTTCATCCTAACTGAACGAGTGGCACATTTCTGTAAGCCTGTAGTAGTATCTCTCACATTTTACCCCAGCCTGTGATGTCATCAGTCTGGCGCAGATGTGCGTTGATGTGCTTCCAACTGTTGCACCTCAAAACTTTGTGGGGAAATGTCGTGAGCATGCAGTCTGGTCTCGTCTGGACGCACCCTCCCCAATCCTGTCTGTGAGCTCATCACGTTTTTAATTAGACCGGTCCCGCCAATTAACAGGAAATGACCCGGTCTCGGTGTCTCCCTCAACCTTTTAAAAGCAGAGAAAGAGAGCAAATATCCAACAGGAATAGGACAGAGCTGGCTCTTCCAAGGTAAGCCACGTTTTGTGTGTTATTTTTTATTATTATTTTATTATTTGTTTTATTTCTTGGGACAAGTAATTCTGTATTTCTAACTTAGGACCCCAGTTCCTTAAGCTACTTTATGAAAAGTTCAATAATGTGTTGATAAGGCATAAAGTAATTTTGATTTATTAGTTTGTTCTGTTACACTTCAGAAGACCCTGTGAAGATGACTCCACTACTGTCTATCATTCTGCTGGCTTGTGCCTGTACATTTACTGCTGCCCAGAGTGAGTATAGTTTTCCGAATAGTTTGATTTCTCCCATAAAATATCCAGATATATTTCAACTGTGTTCAGAGATATTGTTATTGAAATGTAGGCTATTTTAACAACATTCTGTATGTCCGGAGTGTAGCTCCATACAGCCATCATGAACATAATGTCTCTATTGAAGGGCTTTGAGAGGGTATCAAGAGTTTGTTGTGCTTGAATGCACTGATTCATATTTACTTAGTAAGAAATTATTTACTAGGAGGAAAGGATTAGTCAGTGGTTGTACTATTATGGTTCTGAAACCAATCTCCGTGACTGATCTGTTAATAGATAGACTGTGTTTAGGCTGGCTAAGTTATTTCAACAAAGATAATAATAACACATACATTCAGGGATTTATTATACTCTGTAACTTTACTTTTTAAAACCACGTTATATTGCATAATGCCCTATGTCAATAGCCACACTAAAGCCATGGTGGGGCTGTTTCTAATTTGCGTCACGTGACAGTAGAGACAAATTATGCCTGCTGTTGGAGCTTTTAATCACATGGATGTAAATAAAACAAAATGCATGAAAAAAATCCTCCAGTTTAGCTGACACATGCTGTACAGTCTATCCTTGTATCAATAACTCATTCAGTCAATTTGAGAATGAATCCCTTGGTTTAGTTTTCAGTGATGGGGCTACCCATATGTTTACATCTGGATTACAGATTGTACCTATAAGTAAAGTGTTGCTGAATATCTTAACGTTACATTTTTTAAACGTTAAGTTAAATGTTTTTAACATCTGGTTGTTGATCATATTTTTTTTTCAATTCGTTTTTGGTTCTGCGTTGTCATGTACATGTTATTGTTGTCATATAACATGTTAATGTTATTATTCCTTCCATAGGCAAATGCAAAGGACGCTGCGGCACTGAATATTACAGGGGTTATACGTGCCAGTGTGACTTTCAGTGCCTGGTTCATGATGAGTGCTGCAAAGACTATGAAATCCAGTGCACCACAAGTAAGGCTTTTACCATGGATTCTGCTGTGTTACCTACAGTATAACATACTAACATTGTAGTAATAGCAGGCTAGTTACTGTAATAGTGTAGTAGTAATAGTAGTAGTAGTGGTGGTAGTAGCAGTAGTAGTAGCATTAGTAGTGGTGCTACAGCTATATTTGTCTTCAAATGTACTCTTAGAGTAAAGGAATACACTTTGATTTTTGTAGAGTACTTTAAATATATTATATACTTTATGTTATATATCCCAGAAGTCACGATACAATGGAAACTTTGTTGGTAATCGTTGATGGGCAATATTGACAACAAATATGATCAACAGATTGTTTTTTTCGTATTACATTTTTTTGTTCCTTACAGCCTACTCATATCATCCACACCGATTTCATGCCATTCCTCTTCCCCGCTAAAGCCAATATTGCCCATCAATTTCACCTCAAACTGTTGCTCATATATCACGGCCTTCAGCCAATGTGCACAATACAATCAACGTCCCTCACGCAGTCCACCGTACATGTACCTTCCCTTCCTGCGCTGATGCCTGTGTGTGTGTGTGTGTGTGTGTGTCTGTGTGTGTGTGTGCCTGTGTGTGTGTGTGTGTGTGCGTGTCATACAGTTGAGTCGTGTAAAGGTCGGTGTGGAGAACCCTTCAGGAGAGGCAGGCTGTGCAGCTGTGACTCCGACTGCGCCAAATACAACCAGTGCTGCGAAGACCACAAGACACACTGCGAGGCAGAGGGTGAGCGTAATCAAACACGTTGATCGGCATGACCGCGTGAGGTGTTGGTTAGGGATGGGCACGGTTATCTGAACATTCCACTATTCTAAATGACGTAGGTGTTCGACTACAGCCGACGGTTTAGTTTGTGTCAACTGCGCTGGTTCAGCCAACTGATTTTAGTTTTCTTCTGTGTTCAATAAAGTGAACAAATTGGATGTGGTTTCCTTATTTATTTGACCAATAAATAGAAAACAATTATGGTTATTTATGAAGTGAAGGCGAGGATCACAGAAGCCCTTCAGGCTACGTTATGAGTGCACTGTACACTTTTTATATTTTTTGGGGGTAGTTCGGTTAACCGATTAACCAACGTTTTTTGAATAGAATATTTGAATTTTGATACGCCCTCAAATGCCCATCCCTAGTATTTGTACGATACATGACATTTGCTGCATGTAAGCCTAAGAAATCGTCTTTACCGTGTTGTTTCCATGACCCCCATGGCTATCATGAAGTGGTCGAAGTTAGCCTCAGGAATGTCAGTCTTATAATTAAACTTGTGGACACTGTGTTCGTGTTTTTTTTTTTGGCATGCAAGCATGCCGCGATACTGAATCGTATGAAGTATGAGTATGTCTCTTTTCACGTGGAGCATCTTGTGAGACTTGGGGTCATGCCGACAAAAGATTATACGCATGATGTAAACATGGATGCTGCAAGTGGGAATGAAGGGGGTGAGATCTGGATCAATAGGACTCTCTTGTGGTCTTGTTTCCTGCTCGGGTTAGGAAGCAAGTTCCGTCTCGTTGGGAGGACTCAGAACTCTCCCTGCATGTCGGAGAGCATGTAGAGAGTAGCATGCGATCGATGCATGCAGTAATCTGCATCACGGCATCACTTCATCCATGACAATATTTTCTGTCTTGGTGATTTACCACAGAGACACTCACTGGAGCCAGTCCAGCCAGTCCACCAGGGAAGCCTTTTTCATGCCATTATGTATGCCATAACAAACCCAAACCCAAAGGTATATTCTACCTAGCAGAGGTTTGATTTACTATTCAGTTAGACAGAACAAGTGGAATATGTGAACTTGAGTTTGATTTTGATGTTGTGTGTCATTGCATTGTGTCATCTGTGTATGTAGTGTCTCCTAAGTCAGTGTGGGCTGGGCACCCTGAGTGCATGACATTAGGATAAAAAACAATCAAATCGTCAAATCATATCCTCTCTAACTAGGCATTTGAGTGAATTGTCTTTCATAGGGCTATACTACTTCTAATTTGTCCAGCTAACTGTGTTCTCTTGCTGAGAGTAAAGACTACATGCAGTACTATAAATGATAACAAACCCAAAGGTATGTTTTTACTAAGCTAAAGTTTGGATTATCACCAGTTATTGATGGGTTTCTAGGACATCTTCTAGGAAGAGTTACACGTCTAATTTTCTATTTTCATAAACGCAGAACCTACAGAGGCGACCTTTTCCATGTTTGATGAGGACGACAACCAAGGTGAGTACTCTTGATACTAGAAACTAGTAGTAAAACCCCAATCGGTGATCCAAAACATAAACAAATGGGTGGCCCCACCACCGATACAGAAACAGATCTGTATTCTGTGTCACAATTAGTTAAGAAATCTAATCTAAATCTATGTTTTCCATCTATGGATCAAATTCTTCAAGAACGTATGTGAATATACCACACACACAAAAAAAAATATTGGGACCGGATTGGGGCTTTAACATAATGACGTCCATTTAAAGAAGCTGTAGGAGGACGGGTTTCCTATTTTGAACTGAACTGAAGAAAATAAATCAATGAGACAAACATTAGGAGGCATTAGACAGACGGTTGTTTTCCGGGGGTTTGGCTGTCACACTGTGGTTCCGTCGCTGCTGTGACTTGTTTTGATGTCCCGAGTCTCCCCCAGAGGACGCCAGGAGCTCAAGTCTTCGGCCTCTTTCACACCAGCCAAGAGAAACATTAGGAGGTAGTGTCATTATGACTGGATCGTGTGGAGGAGGGCAAATGGGCAAAGACTCAATCAGAAAGTAGAGTGAGGAAAGCGAGGATGAGGCCAGAATGGCTGATGCTACGGGATGTTTTCAATTCAGAGGTCAGATCGGGACTATTTCGTTGAGATACTTTGGTCTTCCCGCAATTCATCTCCCAGAGGACTGAGACAATGTCATCGTTCTGGTATTTCCTCTTGGAATCTCACAATTACTGTCGGAATGATTTCAGTGAATGAATCCAATTTGGGAAACAGTGAGTGTCTGTCTCCTTTTGGATAATGCATCCAAAATGTTGCTCAATGACATCCATCAAATAAGGTAAAATACCAGTTTCTTGCTTTCTTTCCTTCTTTCTTTCTTTCTTTTTTTTTTTTTTTTTTTTTAGATGGAGCTAGGCCGTTCCTGAACTGTAATTCTCAAATATTCTTAATTTTTATTTATTTTTTTTATTCTTTTTTAAACATTTTCTAAATTTTTCTACAGGTGACCAGTTTATTCCACTGGTCACTCCAGCAACAGAACCACAAGATGATCTGAGTGACGGTGAGAGAGGTGGTTTGTTTGCATGATAATATAGAATAGAATAGAATAGAATAGAACAGAATAGAATTTTACTATCCATGTCGTTGATCTCGACCTGGATACAAAACAGAATAGCTCTCCAGTTTAACCTACTGAGCTGTCAAAAGCAGGGCGACATTAGTTTTGAGGGCTGTCATGAGCTACAAACAAATTGGATACAATTGAATACTTCAGACAAAGAATCATGTAACTCTGTTTACAAGTTTTCAGAGGAACAATGTTTTCAAACCTAATTCAATTAAGATGGTAAGCTGGAGTGTTGTGTTCATTCATAGGTAAAGACAGTAGAGGTTGAGTACTTTTGGGTGATATATATATATATATATATAGTGAATATATATATATATATATTCACGCTCCAAAGTGATTTGAATTGACTTAACACCTGCAAATACATGAGCTGTCCAAAAGATTTCAAAACTGAGTTGTATGGTTCTTCGTCTGAAGGGTTCAATTGTAAGTAACGTTATTATACATACATACATTTAAATGTAATGCATGTAAATGCATAATTTAATGCATTTTTTCTTTTTTTCCTTTTTTTTTATCAGTTTCCAGTACAAGTAACTTTCTTGTTCTTCCTTTCTTCTATCCTTCCCTTCTTAATCGCAAGATGTGCCTGGCCCGACCTTCCCAAACCTCCCAGATGACCCCAGCCCCCAGCTCCCAGAGACCGGCCCGGGGGACCCAGAGTCCAGCCCCAACGCAGAGAGCACCAGTGGTGACGAGCCTTCTCCTGCTGACCTCCCTGGGCCCGTGCCCTCTGACCCCACCCCGGCCGACACCACCCACGACCCTGAGTTCACGCCAGAGGAGACGTTCACGGTCTTTCCGCAAACCCCCTCGGACGACCAAACAACCACCACCGTGGCCAATGCCAGTCCCGCCCCCGGTGAACCGACCAGTGGAGCTACTGACAGCGCAGGTAAGCAGGGGTGGAAATAACCACCAGACAAATAGCTCGAGACACTGTACAATCCTTGCAGTCAAGGAAAACATTTGCATGTGAATGCCAATAGCTTCCAGGCAAACTGTTACTTAAAGTATACTCTAAATGGGAAGACCACAGAGAGAGATGGTAGTAAATGCTCAACTGTGGTTCAAATTCACTGAAGAGACAGCAGAGGAGGCATTCACACTCAGTGTGTCAACGCTGATGGTCGTCTTCCTCAGGGCCATGCTATGAGAACACACAGTAAGAGTACGCAGTGGAACAGGCGGCCAAACGCCTTTTCAGAAGAATTGTGACCTTTATTTGTGACCTTTATTTATATAGCACCCTTCACAGCACGAATGCACAGAGTGCTTTACAGCATAACATAACATAATATAACATGACATAAAAACAGCATAACATAACATAAAATATAAAATCAGAAATAAACGTCAACAGGGAAACAGCTTGGGACCCGGTGTATTTCCCGCCAGCTACTGTATTAGCAAACACAACAACGGGAAATGAACTCGGGGCCCATTTGGAATGTTTATGAAATGGTCTATAATCGAGCGTCGGTGCCGTCTCTGCGTGTTCGTGCTTTGGAAATGTTCCTTATCGATAAGGCGACGCGCTGACATTCACTATCTCCCCGTTCTGGGAAATGACTGTGTACTGATGATATGATATTTCCCATGTTCCTCATTATCTCTGAGTCATACGGGTTTATGTGTAATTTCATTATTTCTAATCATGTTTTTTATTTATTTATTTATTTTTATTCCCAGATACCAGTGATCCAGAGGGACCGTTCTCTACTGAGCAGAGTACCGGCACTGCCCCCGCTGAGAATGGAGGTAAGATCCAGGAATAACTTGGCAACAACATGCTGTAAACGCAGACACTGATTTCATCTCACAAGTCCCGTAAAATATCATAACACAATATCTCCGTGTTCCGTATCCTTATCTTTGAGTTATGTTGATTCATTTCTAATTTTCGACACTCAATATTCACATTTTAATCATGCGGGTCATTACTTCCCAGACACCAGTGGTCTGGAGGAAGGGTTTCAACCTACAGCTCCCGGTCAGACCATCCCCATGACCGCAGCATCCTCCCAGGTGTCCTCCCAACCCACCCCCAGCTCAGAGCCCCAACCTGGGCCTACTACAGCAGGGGACACCGCACAGCTCCCGGATGGAGGCCAGGCCGAATTACAACCTGACAAAGAGGAGGCAGTTACGGATAAGACTTCATCAGAGGCCCAGAATGTAGACCCAAACCAACCAACTGATCGACCTGAGGGCTTGCCCGCTGATCCAGAGAATGCAGACACCCCTGACCCCAACCAGGAATCTACCTCTGCTACCAAGCCAAGCTCA
>OMKL01048718.1:0-16117 GCA_900302295.1 Parasudis fraserbrunneri
ATTGGTGCATAGATTACATCCATATTACTGGAAATAGCCTTATGACAGGTACTTGGTGCAGTGGATGTGGGGAATTTTACTAGATGTGAGAATTGTGAGAAGTGTGTCATGGGACTTGCCGTGGGAATTGTCGTTGTTGTTTTGCAGCACATGATACAGTGTAATTGTGCCACATATACGACCACGGGGCATTCCAGGAGTCAACATCAAATGACTTCCCTTTCGTTATAAAGTAATATTCTTACTTGTAGATTATAAACTTTTCCAAATACAACTGTAAACTCATGACGCATTGATTTGATCAAAATCAAGTTTTGGACAACAGCATGGCTCATTTTCATCATCATTAGTGCCTCATATTTTTTTTAAGTTTATGCCATTTTGCTGTGTTGCCCTTTTACAATAGTTACATGCTGTACCCTTCTATTAAAATGACTCGCTGTTAAATTCCCATGGGCTTTTACTTTGTTAAACTCAACACTATCATTGACAGTCTTTTCAGTCTCCAGTTAATCAATAAGCTTATATCCCTTTGTTAATCAGTCAGGAATTCTGTTGACACATAATGCGTCGTTCGCAAGATTGATATCCTGTAAAGACCATTTATGACGTTGTACTAGTTTGAAACATTACTGTACGTTAACATGATCTTAAGTCACCGTTCTCCGTTCTCCTCCTGCTTTAGGTGCCAGCCAACACAGACAGCGTCATGTGTTTCGGGCCGCTTGTCCCTGATGGCTATGCCATATGCTACAATCCCCAAGCGGACCACGTCCACTTCTCCGTCACAGCCTTCAACTGCTGTGAGGAGACCCATGCTGAAACACTGGCCCTCACCTTGAAGAGCACCCTGTGTCAGCTACAAGAACTACTGCAGCCTACTGTGTAGATCTGCACATGTAGTAGTTATACTCCACCGCACTTAAAGGACTAATGTTCTGTGTAAAAACAGTGTAAAAACAAATCTGTGTAAAAACAGATGTAAAAACCTTCATAAGGCTTGTGTTTCTCTGGCACAAATGTCTGCCAGCCCCTAACGCTACACTTATCTGGGTGCTGGGAGTCTTGGAGTGCATTGAATGATGTGACTGAACTCAAAGTACCTGGTTCTGAGGTGCTAATGCTTTTGATAAGGGAAGAACTCCTGTCCTTCGCTATATACGCCAGCATGAGCTAAACACGCAAGCAAGACCTGCAGCATACATTAGAAGCTGCTATATGCACTTGAAGGCATGTTGGACGGCTGTCCCTTTTGTGAAAGCAAAACAATGACAATGAATGTGCCTAAGCTCGCTTAATGCTAATCAGAGGCTAAGCTTTTCTGTGATGAAATATGCTGTGCTTCCTTTACAAGTCATGAGATGACTACTATCTAACCCGCTGCGAACATGAAATGTATCAGAATGATGTTTAAACAACTTATTTTGTAGGATGATGACACAGTTGTTGACAAGGACCAAATGCCAGCAAACCTGTTTGTTGTGTGTAGGTGGTTTTGTCTGTTGAGTTCACCTTGCTTGCCTAGAACAACCTGATTGACAGGGTCTGTTACATAAATGTAGAGATAAATGTAACCCTGCTTTTTGTTCCACAGAGGAGCATGCTGTTGTGCTCTTGCTGCAGGATTGGTCAATAAAGCCTTTTTGAATTGAATTGAAATACTTTATTATCCCGTGGGGAAATTCGGTAAAATGCCTGATGGATTATCAGAATATAGGCTACAGTATTTATTTTAAATATTATTATTTTTGGAAATTAATTGACATAAAACATCTCAATGATTTGTGGTTGGTTATACACTGGTTATACACTGCCAACCTCCTTGATCGCCACAGGAGTGCACCCAAGGGAAAAGCAATTGAAACTGGAAATGACGTCACGTGCTGCCTCACGTTTAGATAAAAAAAGAAACCGGAACAAGCGGAGCACTAGCCAAGCCAAAACAAATCCCTGCAAAATAAAGAAGCTGTGCGTTGTTTTAAAAGTTGTACATGCGGGAGTCCATCAAGGCAGTGCATTTCCACCAAAACGCGATCGTATATAAGGGATTTCTTTTTGTCATACAGCTTGAATAGAAGGGGGATGATATAGCATAGTTAGCCAATATAAGCATCAGGATTTGCATTTTCCAAATCTTGCTTTTATAGATTTTATTTTTAAAATATTTTATCCGCATTTTATGTTTTAATTCAGTGATTATGAAAAGGTACTATTCAGGCCGAAAGAGGAGCGGAGCGACGAGGTTGTTGTGGCAGCTGCTCGGTGCTTGTCTTTGGGCTGCAGTCATCGGCTACAAGCCGGTGGTCATTGTCCATGGCTTGTTCGACAGTTCGGGGGAATTTGCCACTTTACTGCGCTTTATCAACGAGGTGAGTTGGAACAAAGATACAGTGGCTAATTTAGTACAGTTGGAGATACCTTTAATGTGAAATCATGAAATAATATAATTTGTTAATATTAGGTGCATTGCCTCCTACGCCTGTTTTTTTTATTTATTTTTTTAATCATTTTTATTTGTTTATTTTTTTGCGGGGAGAATTAAAGATTTGATACTGCTGGTCTGCTTTCACCCAGTCCATACTGATTTAGATGATATAGTCAGATACCAACAGCGGATGGCTATCTGTGATCAGTACAAAGTGTTCCATCTCAACTGCATCAAAGCATTGATGGTGATACACTAGGCAGCACTGAATAAGCGGATATTTCAACATGTGTACTGGCTGCATAGCAACCTCTTCTTGCCCAAATAAATTCTATTGTATATGTTTCCCTCTGTCTCACTTAATTTCAAACACCTTGCCCTATCATGTTGCCCAAAAGATTGATGTATCACAATCATTAGGGGGGCGATACACTGGGCAACATGATCGGGCAATGTGCTTGCCAACAGGAAATTAAGTGAGACAGATGTGAAAAGATGCATTAGAATGTATATTTGCAACAAGAGGTTGCCATGCAGTCAGTACAAACGTTTTGAGACATCCACTTATCCAACGTTGCCCAACAATGTTGCCCAAAAAGTTATCATCACCTTTAGTCATTTGAACTTGATGGTCAGTGTTCAACTTTGTCTCATAAAGGAAAATGAGCAGGGCACATAAAATACAATATTATAATACAAGATTGATTTGAGGTTTTACAGTGGCCAGCAGTATTAGTGACCATTATTGATGAAGGCTAACTACTGTTAGAAAAGCATATGATTCTATGACTTGCTTAGGCCTAGATAGACACATTTTACTGTCAGTGTGTGTGTGAATGAACTTTCGAAAATAGCTTGATATTATATACAAGTTCTCACTTCAAAATGGGATCACCTTCTCTCCCTGAATCTTTTGAAGTTTCTCACCCCCCACTGCTTTTGCGTCTGTAGTCTCTTGTTCAAGTTCCTCTTTTCTAAAAGAAAGCAAACCATATAATCTGGATACACCACAAAAAAATACAGAAAGCTCTCTCTCTCTCATCACTGTTTCATAAGCATTATGTCTGCTTGCCAAACATGCTCCTATCAATATTTAAAGCATCTCCTGATCAATTAGCTGCAGTATTTCCAAATTGCATGCTGGTGTTGTTGATAACTGAAGCATTAGTGGTGTATTGGTCAACATGAAATAATAGACTGTTGTTGTTGCTACTGCTTCATAAAACTACTTTCCGACCTGAACTTTTAGTACCATGTCAAATCTTATTGAGCTTACTTATTTGACACCAAATACTAGCCTATATCAGGTGAAAATGAAAAAAAAAACTATCTTTAATGTGTCATATCCCTCTCTTTCATTCGCAGTCCCACCCTGGAACCAATGTGTCAGTTATTGATTTGTTTGACAGAAGTGCCAGTCTACAGCCATTATGGAAGCAGGTGGAGGGGTTCAAGGCAGCCATCTACCCCATCATGCAAAATGCAGCAGATGGGGTCCACTTCATATGCTACTCCCAAGGTGAGAGAGAGAGACAGAGAGAGACAGCCATGCAGTGGTGCATGCACGAGATTGTTAAGAAGGCTGTTCACACACAAGCATCAAGTTCCGGGAAAGGAACGCAAGCACTTTGTTCTTGGTGTAATTTACAGATGGACATTCTGTTCAAAAAACATTAGTAGATGTTTTACTCTTTCATTTTAATGTATCTATATTTTTTTTTTTTTTACAAGTGCCACTTAACACTTTATGACACAGGTGTGGCAGCCAGCTACTGGTATGTTTCCTTATTGACTCGTCGTGTTGTTGTTATAGGTGGGCTGATCTGCAGAGGGATCCTCTCCACTCTGTCGGACCACAACGTACAGTCCTTCATCTCCCTGTCCTCCCCTCAGGCCGGACAATATGGAGGTCAGTTCAACACCAGCTTCCATCCGTAGGCTTTACTAAGGGGCAGGAAACATGCAAAACTATTCTCCGCCTGCCAAAATTCACCAGCCACTTTACCTGTTTATCTAGACAAATAATTTTTTTTTTTAGAATGGAATAGGACTCATGAATGATGGTTATCTGCCAAGGTCACTCTTTGTATAATGTAGATGTAAACCAGTGGCTGGTGTTAATGTCCCATCCTGCTCTTTATACAGATGGATCGGTGAGAGTGTTTGGAAGCACGGTCATTTAAAAAGACACCATGGATTACTACATATACAGTACATTCTGTGATGGTGAGGCACATGCACAGATGAGGTCCAAAGGGGACTGGGGCACATGTCTTTTTGCTCTGCAACACACAAAGTTTCACACATGTTTTAGTATAAAGTAATACGTGTATTTTAGTATAATGTATTTGTCATCTTTGTTTAAATGGAGCATGATGTAAATTTTTATTAAACAAGGAAACACTCCACCAAAATAATTTTAGGTGCAGGAATGCCCTGTGTTACGATCCTGACCATGACCAAATTGGTTAGTTTCACTCTAGAAGGCTTGGAAGCAGAAGCAGTCCCTGGGCACTCTGTGTTATAAATGATGCAGACATCAGCCGCATCTTATCGCCTTGCCTCAAGTTTCAGATCTGGACTTGGATGTTGGATATTTACTCCTCCTCGTTTCTTCACAGACACAGATTACCTGAAGTACCTCTTCCCACAGTTTGTGAAGTCCAACCTCTTCCACCTCTGCTACACTTCAGTGGGCCAGAGGATATCCATCTGCAACTACTGGAACGGTGAGTCGGGAAAAGACGTTGTCTGCCACTCGTTCAATTGCAGACGAGATCTGGATTTCAGTGGGATTCTTTTTTGCTCATCATGCCCCCTAGAGGTGACATTCCATGGAATGGGTGGATAGAGTAAAACACGTTTTTTGACATCATGTCTTTTTGTTCTCTCTCTCTCTCTCTCTCTCTCTCTCTCTCTCACCTGCAGACCCCCACCACAGGGACTTGTACGTGAACAGCAGCGATTATCTGGCTCTGCTCAATAGCGAGAGGCCGAATCCCAATTCCACAGGTCAGCACATTCTGTATTGGTAAAACAGCCCTCCGTATATCCCCTGTCTTTAACGGGTGATTTATAGTCATCTTAGTTTTAGACCGTCTTAGTCTTAGTTCAACTTTAGACTGCTTGCGTCTCATCCTTTCTGCACGTTGAGTTGAGCCTTGCACAGATGGTGCTATGTATCATGTGCCTCATTTATCAAGCAGAATGCACAAAGATTTGTACGGAGAGTAGGAAATACACTCTTAAACACACACTCTGACTCATTTTAACTTAGAATTATACTATAATGTGTCCTTGAGAACAGTTGACATGCATATTTCTGTGTTTTAAGTAAGTTGTGGCACAGTATTTTATCAACTTTCAACCCTTTACACACATGGAAATATTAATAAATCAGGCCCATTGTTTGTAAATTGAGCTTTGTAGTGTCTGTATGTGGCAAACTGATACTTTATATTCAAGTTGTTTGGTTTCTCTTCACACAGAGTGGAAGAAGAACTTCCTCAAGATCAAGAAGCTGGTGTTGATAGGAGGGCCAGACGATGGAGTCATCACACCCTGGCAGTCAAGGTGAGTGCGTCCTCTGTCTTGAATTGGGCTGTGTTTCAGATCAGCTGTGGTTCATTGTAAGCCAAAAAGACATTGTTGAGATGCTTTTGAGTAACTAGGATCTGCTCTTGTTCTTTTCAATATACTGCCCTAATCAAACTGCCCTAGTTTTACCATGGGAGGTCCTTTAATGTAATTTCTGCTCACTGTGTGTGATTCCAGCAGACTATTCATATGGGATTACTGCCCTTAGCCAAGATGTACAATATTGTGATTTACACTCTGCCTGCTGCCAAAAACATAATGCTATCACATTATGGAGATGTTAATTCCAACTGGATTGCTATTATCAGATTACCTTTGAGACTGCCAAAAAGAAAAAAAGCACTAGGTAATTTGTAATTTTGTGCTTGTCAAAATTTACGAACATGGCAGATTTATACTGGATAAAAATTCGGAACCCTTTTGGTAATAATTACAATTATAGAAGTACGTTCTGTTCTCAATTCTTTTCTTTCTTTTGAAATTTGAATTCCAGGGCACCCTTTTCCATTCTGTACAAACATTTTTCTTGCTAGAGATTGGTTTTGTCTGTGATTTTCCCTCCTCTGTCAGCCTCTCATCCATTCTCTCTGTCAGCCTCTCATCCATTCCCTCGGTCAGCCTCTCATCCATTCTCTATGTCAGCCTCTCATCCATTCTCTGTCAGCCTCTCATCCATTCTCTCTGTCAGCCTCTCATCCATTCTCTCTGTCAGCCTCTCATCCATTCTCTCTGTCAGCCTCTCATCCATTCTCTCTGTCAGCCTCTCATCCATTCTCTCTGTCAGCCTCTCATCCATTCTCTCTGTCAGCCTCTCATCCATTCCCTCTGTCAGCCTCTCATCCATTCTCTCTGCCTTTGTACTTTTCAGTCAGTTTGGATTTTATGACGACAACGAGACCGTGGTTGAGATGCAGCACCAAGATGTGAGTGGCACCCACCAGCTCCCCACGACCTCCTGTTTTCACTGTCCATTTGAATTCTAAAATGCAACTGTGATTAAGAGCGATACAGTTGAACGATAAAGTTTCATCATGCCTATTTGTCACGGTTGATGCACTGTATGTTACACATTGAATATCGTTATGAGTGTCCCCTTTGTCGCTCTCTTTGTTTCAGTTGTATTTAAGAGATGTGTTCGGTCTGAAGACGTTGGCTGCTCGCGGGGACCTGATCCTGTGTTCCATGGCCGGAGTAGAACACGTCTGGTGGCACTCCAATGAAACAGTGTTCCACACATGTATTGAAAAGTGGCTCGTGTAGAACCGAATATTGGACGACAACAACAACACACACACACACACACACACGGCTTCAACTCTGCAGTGTGATAAGCTCTTGCGTCCATTGTGTGTGAAACGCCACCTGCACAGCCATTGCATTTTGTATTTTCAAATGTTTTCTGTCTCTACCATTTACACATTGAACCCACACATACATACATACACCCTAACATGGAACCCACACTTACATGGGTATCTGTGTGCGTGCTAAGCCACACATACCTCAGAGAGTACCATGTACCGCAACAGTGCCTGAGTGACGTCATGTCATTCTCTTGTCTCTATGTACAGACCCACTGCCCACCCAGCTGATCTCATTGAGAAAGTGATTTGCATTTTATTTTATTGTATTTAACTTTTTTTTTTTACCTGGATATCATGTTCCCCCTGTGTTTTAACCTGTTAACCTTTCATGTGTTAGGATCCAATCATGTTCATTATCATCACTGTTATTTTAATTTCAGTGTCTGAGTCCTCACTGCAGTACACTGCAGTAGATCATGCCTTAAATTTAGAATGTTCCCTATGCTTCTCCATGTTCCATTTTCCCAAACTTAAAGGGATAGTTCAGATTTTTGGACATTAAGTTGTATGAAATACTTGCCAGTAGTGTAGTCGAAGCAAAGGTATTAGCTTACTTACCAATCCTGGCCGGGTTCCGAGCAAACCAGGAAGCTTTAGAGAGGCAGCAAACGGCAGAAACGAGGTCTTGAAACCAAAAAAGTTTTAATTCACACCACAACATGCAGAAAAAAAGGTTTACCTATTTCTAACACAAAATCATCATCCTCCAGAATTGTGAAACAGCCGATAGCCTGCGTTACCTGTGAAATGGCTCCAGCGTGTGGTAATACACCGGCTTTTTTCAAGAAAAAAAATACTGCCAAGTGAGAGCAGAATCCAAAGTGCCAGAGGACGATGATTTTGTGTTAGAAATAGGTAACATTTGCCTGCATGTTGTGGTGTGGATTAAAACTTTTTGGTTTCCAGACCCCGGTTGCCTTCCGGTTCACTCGGAAACCGGTCAGAACTCCGACCATGGGACTCGGTAAGTAAGCTAATAGCTTTGCATCCACTACACTACTGGCAAGTATTTCATACAACTTAATGTCCAAAAATCCGAACTATCCCTTTAAGTGCTATGACACACTGCCTATAGTGATGGTGCTAAAAAAAAAAAGAAGAAGAGGTAAGTGGGAAGGAGGGTGGTTTTACAGATGGATATAGAAAAGGAGAAGAGTGGCAGTGCTATATTAGCGTTTACCTGTCCACCAGAATATTGTATGTAACATACCATACCTCCCATTGCATTTCGATATCTCAGGCGTTTGAATGACCCTCTTGTCTATCTGTCTCTGTCAGAAAGGGAATGGTTTATTTTAACTGTGATATTCTGAATGTTTTTGTCTCTTTGTTGTAACATTACCATGTGTTTAAAAAAAAAAAAAGAAGGAAAAAAAAAGAGGGAAATGGAATATCTATTCTGTAGAAAAGTGATAAGCTACAGATAAAGTGATACTAAGAAGTTATAAGGTGAATGAGGGAATTATGTATTGCACAAAAGGGTTACATTTAGCCAAATAATAACCTAAAAGGGAAAACGATGAGGGATGAAGTGAGGATGGGATGGTTTGTTAAAAACCTTGTAAAGCTGTTGATATTGCAGTATTATGTAAATGTATTTTAATATTGTTGCGTTCTCTTCTTGGTTTTATGTCTGCTTGTAAAAATGAAGTGAACAAATTGCATACATTTATATGTAATTGCTGAAGGGATGTTCTTGCCTGGTCAATCATCTCTCACTAATCTACAGACAGTAATGAGTTGCTCAATAGACCTTTTTCAAAATTAAGTGTTGCAAAAAGAAAATATTTTGGCAATGTGTTCTAGGATTTCTACAGTATTCATAGTCTATGAAGATGTCAATTATCAATCATATCTTCAATAAAACAGTTTTGCTTTTGAATAGCGTTTTTGATTTACATTAGCCATCCCACTTGCATAGCATGAGAGGAATCCTATGAAATGCTTCACTTGCAATAAACTTGAACCTTTTAGAAATATTTATATGGAGCAAAGAAGAGGTTATTGCAGTACATGAAAAGCTGTATTGTAGGCGCAGAGGGACTACAATTCCATACATGCGCTGCAAACCGGATGGAACCAACCCACCGGATATCTCCACGAGGCGCCCAGCAAAGGCCCTTTTCCGTCTCTGAGAAGTGTGGTACAGGACGGCAGACACAAGTGAGTTAAAAATGTACCTTTTTGGTGCCACAAATGTCATTAAAATGGACATTGTCTAACACATGGATACTAAATATCCCGTAATCCTACAAGAAATATGTGTAACTCGTCGTAATTTGGTCAAAATCTAGTTTAATTCTAATTGAGTGTTGCATCCGAACAAAACAGCACATAGCGTTAGCATGTGGCTATCTCTGCCGCTAGCACATGTCTCTTGATGAACTCGGCATGTTGATCTGCCATCCCCTTGCTTTAGCTTGTCCCTCGGTGTTACGACGCAACGTGTATTTAAACGATATTTCTCACTTGTAGATTTTCCTTTATTTATTTATTTTTTATCTTGTGCATGCGACAATAGACATTGTCGACACTTGACGTTACAAATGCTAGCTGTAGTTAGTACAACATGGTTGGCTAGGTTGACACCAATCGGCTAGCGTTGGCTGGATTCTGAGCTAGTACCTGATCCAGGCTTCTATCAGGGCCCTAATAGAGTAGCACGCTTAACCCGAATCGTGGCATAGTCACACTTAAGAAAGTGGTCCACTCATAGCAGACTTAAACAGGTAACGACTCGTTGGTTTTCTCCCTGCTGCCTACGTCTTCCCCATGGTCTCGCAGCTGTATGTGGTGATGAAGGATGTTAACCATAGCCAATGTTAGCCATTAAGTTTGCCTGCCTTCATTGCGAATAAGATTTATTGTATAACGTTTAGTTAGCTAGATGTAAGGTGACCACTGGCCAGTATGAATTTGTCGTTTTACATTGGGACCTCACATGCTGTGATTTCTTCTCAGTGACTGAGTCGTGGGAGACCGCCCCAGCAGTGGCTGAGACCCCAGAGATCAAGCTCTTTGGAAAGTGGAGCACTGACGATGTTCAGATCAATGACATCTCCCTGCAGGTAAGGAGCATGTGTGTGTGAGAGAATTACAATCATGCTTGACAGTAAAAAAAATAAATAAAAAAAAATCGGTTGATTAATTGGTGAGTGAAAATTGTTCACCATGGTGTAAAGCGAGGCTAGAGTCACGCCTAGACACTGTCCCGTTGTCCTGGTGTGCTAGAGTGCTCGCAGAACAAACGTCTTTGCTTATTCATTGGCTGTCTGCCGTGGCCCGGTCAATCACCAACTCAGACACACTGCGATTTCTCATGTATCCATTTAAAATGTCAGCCTAAAGCGTATCGTAAAGTAAAAGTAACATGACCCAACCCCTCTCTCCTTACAGGATTACATTGCTGTGAAAGAGAAGTACGCCAAGTACCTGCCACACTCTGGAGGCCGTTACGCCGCCAAGCGTTTCCGCAAGGCACAGTGCCCCATCGTGGAGCGTCTGACCAACTCCATGATGATGCACGGCCGCAACAACGGCAAGAAGCTGATGACCGTGCGCATCGTCAAGCACGCCTTCGAGATCATCCACCTGCTTACCGGGGAGGTGTGTACAGTGTGACTGAAAGGCCCTCATACTCAGGATAGTGTACAGAGAGCATAGCAGTACATCTCCTATTAAGCCCTGGTTCCAGGGCATGGGACTACGTTTATTTAGTTTTTGGGACGAACAAGACCCCATGACAGGTCAGTTCAGCTCCCAATAACCTCACCTCCTTTCATGGACTAGTTTTACTGGGGGTGGTCCCTTTTTTCTTTCCCCTTGTTATCACCAGGTCACTGCTTTCTTTTAAAATATTATATGTAGGTATTTTCACCGTATTTCATTTAATTTTAAAACCTTTATTTAAATCTCGATAGGTCAGTGATGTTGCACTCATTTACAATGACGTTGAGTTATTGGGTTGCCATTTTCAGTCCACTGCTGCATCTGAAGTACACTGAACCTTGGTCATTGGATCTTTTGTAGGCTATATTTATTATAATTGTTTTAAGTTGTTGGGCATAAAGACACTTCCTAGCTGAAATGTGAATTATTTGTGTATCTGCTGCATGTGTAAAGCGAGGCTAGAGTCACGCCTGGACACTGTCCCGTTGTCCTGGTGTGCTAGAGTGCTCGCAGAGCAAACGTCTTTGCTTATTCATTGGCTGTAGTCTGTCGTGGCCCGGTCAATCACCAACTCAGACACATTGCAATTTGAGATGTATTTTAAGATTGGTGCCTTGAGATGGCGCAAAGTGAGGAGTTGTGTGGTGAGAACTTGTGTTGGTGTCTACTTTGGCTGTTGTATACGTCTGTCTTGGTGGGAGGTGTTCCTGAATGTTCCATGTCTGTTGACCTCTTCATGTCTTTGTCTTCCTTGTCCTCAGAACCCCCTCCAGGTACTGGTGAACGCCATCATCAACAGTGGACCCCGTGAGGACTCCACCCGTATCGGTCGTGCCGGTACCGTCAGGAGGCAGGCTGTGGACGTGTCCCCTCTCCGTAGAGTCAACCAGGTCATTTACTTAAGATTCTCCCTTTTACAGTCAAAGCCTTAGGGGGGCTTTCGCACCTGCTTTAGTTTATTCCAGGTCATGTGCTTCAGATTCTCCCTTTCCAGAGGAAGCCTTAGGGTTTGTTTCACACCTGGTTTGTTTAGTCCAGTTGAATCCAACCCTGGTGAGTTTATCTGTTTGGGGGGGTGAGAATAGCCCAATTGAACTCTGGTCCACGCCAAATTACAGCACCTTGGTCCACCTGTTTGAAGTGGCCTCTGTCCGCTTCAACGTGAACTCTGGAGCTGTTTTTTGAGCTGAGAACGCTATTGGATCAAAGGCATAAATGGGGGGGGGTATGCATTTATTGGAGCTGATTAGGCAGTATTTGTTGAGTTTTCCTGTTTCTTCAACTGTTAAGAAATAATGGCATACTAAACAAATATAAATTGCTCAGAATTTATCACAGACTGTGAATTGGACAATCTAAATGGTATTTTTTGACATTTGTGAAATGATGATTGATGATGATTCCATTTTGGTCCACTGATGCACTGGAACATTGCTTGTTGTTTTTTTGCTTTTTTTTGTCTGGCATAAAAGCACTTTCTAACTGGAATGTGAATTATTTGTTTACATTTGTGTATCTGCTGCATGTGTAAAGCGAGGCTAGAGTCACGCCTGGACACTGTCCCGTTGTCCTGGTGTGCTAGAGTGCTCGCAGAGCAAACGTCTTTGCTTATTCATTGGCTGTAGTCTGTCGTGGCCTAGTCAATCACCAGCTCTGATACATTAAATTTTAAGATATTTTGTGTGTTCATTTTTCAAAAGCTATATTTCTCATTGATGGCTTATTTCTCACCCACCCATATTCCAATCTCTGGTCTTTTAGGCTATCTGGCTGCTGTGTACAGGTGCAAGAGAAGCTGCTTTCAGGAACATCAAGACCATTGCAGAGTGCCTGGCTGATGAGCTGATCAATGCAGCCAAGGTGAGCTTTTGTCCATTTGAAAACATGACATGGAATTTCACTGTTAGCCAGTCTGACCAGGCCCGTTGTCCTTATTTGGTGTTCATTGTGCTGTGAACGTGTTGCATTTGCTCTTCGTATAAGTATATTAAGCGTTGTCTTTTTCCCCTGCCACTTAGGGTTCATCCAACTCCTACGCCATCAAGAAGAAGGACGAGTTGGAGAGAGTGGCCAAATCCAATCGTTAAATATGTTTGTTGCTTTCTAAACAAAGAAATAAAATTGAAGAAACTTCCTTTGGTTTCATTTGTGGGGTTTTTGTGCTTTGTCTACAATACCAACCTGAGCCATTAAGAAATGTGTGCACTTTGCTACACAAAACAAATTATAACGGATATTCACATATTTGATTAAGGCTTATGGATGTTGTATGAGTAGTAAAAATCTGTGTGTTTCATTGTAGTTTTGTCAATTTATTTGTGTCAACACTCTTGATACAAAGTCAATACATACAAAAGCTAAACTAAAACACCATTGAAGGAAAATCTGCATTTCTACACACTAGTAGTTAAATGTACCATATAGGAGGCTGTTGAGTCAGTAATGGGATTCTGCAGCTCTTGAGCAAGGATTACCTGTTGGAAGTGTTCTATGAAGGACTTCATCGTCCAGACATTGAATTGCTTTTTCCAGATTTTCTTAGAGGACTTTGGGTTCAGACCCATCGGAACAAATTAATGTATTTTCATTTGTATCTTCAAGCTTTTTTCAGGGTAGTACAAAGGAATCGACTTGAGAAAATATATTTAAGAGTAAAACTGCATTCTACTGAAATGTTAAATATAATTTCATCGTATGAGCCTGCAAAGACTGCAGTCTTCCCTCAGCAGGGGGTGCAGCTGTGCAAAGAATACCCACAACTGGATCTCTTACAGACCATATCTTTAGCTCAGTTGGGCTGCTACGTCTACAATTAGTTCACATTAGTTAGATCATGTTCTTATACAAATGCCATATGTTTATTATAAGGATTAAAGAGTGTGGTGTTCAGAAATGTGTGTGTTTTCTGTTGATGAGGAGGCAGAGCGATGAGAGGGACGCTCCCAGCTTGGAGGCCTCGCTGCAGGCTGTGGGGAGGAGCGTGTAGTCCTGTAACTTCTGGAAGGCCTGGAGAGAGGAAACATGACTATTAATCATCTCGCACACAATAACATCTTCGGCAAGTGGTGGTGGACATGCTTGCAGTCTGGAATAATATGCTACAAATAAGGGGGAGGGAATGTTTCTTACATTTCAGGCCGGAAGTGGGTGTATGTGTGAATGAACTGTATACATTAATTTACTGTAAACTTATGGTGGCACTTATGAAATACAGTAACTAGGCATATAAGTGAGCATGTGACACCTTAGTAAGTGTTAGTGTAACCTATTTTATTTCTAGGTTGGTAAAAATAGAGAAGAACCCTTTTCTCTTTTCCTGGTAGATTTATACATGAGCACAGACACACAGAAGATATCGAGTGAAGAATGTCTTGAAAGTCAATTGGAGAAAGATCATCTTGGCGCTGAGATGTTTTGGGGAAACCCTGAGCAGAGACGGGTATAGCCTTAGTTGTACTCACAGAGACACTGTCTGGGCACTCTTCAGTGGGCCGGTGGAGCAGGTAGTCCCCTTTGGAGGGGCCCTTGATGTAGATGCAGTTAGCTGCCGAGTCCTCGGGGACAGTGAGCACTTCATAGTGGTGATCGGTCAGCTGCTCCATCATCTGAACACACACATCGAATTGACTAAATAGGTTTCAGGTGCAAAAGTCACTGCAAAAGAAGACATTTTCCTCAAATTTGCCGGTGAGATTTTTTCTCCCCTGTTTTAGGTTTTGTGTTATGAGCTCTCCAAATAATGAAAATGCAATGCTATGACATCAACAAAGGAAAATATCTACGTTTGCCAAATGCCAACCTTAAAGGTAATTTTGGTGGAATTCTCCTTTAATGCACATCATCCCCACCATAACATACATGGCCAGCGTAATTACTCACCACCCTTCGCATTCTCTCTCTCTCTCTCTCTCTCTCACACAGACACACACAGAGGCAGGACTAATGCCATTAGTATGACATGAGCAGTCAGGAGTCGGGGTGTGTGTAGATCACATTAGGCTGCTGAAGAGAGACACACCCAGGAGGTGAGTCAGACTCTCCTGGGATGTATGAGAGAGCATTTGGATGGAATGGGAAGATCAGTGGACCACAGATCATGGGCTAAACATTGCCTAATGATGGCTAATGGCCTGGGTCCAAAGATTTGTATTTGTGATAGCACGCCAGCTAATATGTGCTGCATGAGGTGTTGAGCATTGTTACAACAGTAAGAGCAACACCAGTGCTGAAGTATCAAGTTGAAATGGTGGCAAAGTTGTACGAGATGAAAGCTTTTTTTTTTTTTACATGAGCATTCTTGCATATTAATATTTCAGTCATTGTGATTGAAGGAAGAACAACTTCCAACTGAAACATTATGCACATGAGACAAGTGAACCCATTTTCAGACAGACACACAAACACAAACCCGCAGCGTCTTCTTGGCCCCATCACCGTTGCTGATGATGATGGTGTCCGGACCCCCCATGGAGCAGATGGTTTTCAGCCGAGCTCCGCCACATACTGGGACAGTGGACACGGCAAAGTCCTGGACAGAGAGGGGCAGTGGTGGTGAGGACAAGGCTGGTACAGTAAACACCCTTTTACTAGTTGTTATATCGAGAGAATGATATCATTGTCCCTTTCACGTCTTTATTACTTAGACACTTACAATTGTGGTTCTTCGTGAATGTTTACCTATGCTACTGTTTGCACTTATTGTAAGTTTCTCTGGATAAATTTCAGCTAAATGACGAAAATGTAGACGTAAAGTTTTGAATTGAATTGACAGTACTATGCTGGAAATGTTATTGTTTAGCCGCACAATACACAGGAATGGGAGAAACATTCACTATGGCTAAATGATTGACATTGAGTAGTCAGGGTGTACATACGCACATCTCTTTTCCAGGTGCTGAGTCGAAAAAGGTAATTCATTCTGTTCAGTAAGACTCGCAACACTGGCAGGTCCCAATCATTTTCTTGCTTTATTCCATTAAACCAATGACAACATTTTGAGGCCTCGTGGGCTCTTCGTCTTCGTTGTTTTTTTTTGTTGTTGTTTTTTTTTTTTTTTTTTTTT
>OMKL01048719.1:0-11614 GCA_900302295.1 Parasudis fraserbrunneri
ATTATGAGTACTATATATATGTATATATATATATATACACACACACACACACATTTATTTATTTATTTATTTATTTATTTATTTATTTATTTATTTATTTATTTATTTATTTATTTATTTATTTATTTATTTATTTATTTATTTGTTTGTTTGTTTGTTTATTTATTTTTTATTTATAAATTTATTTTTTATTTAATATTTTATTTATTATCCCCTTCTAGCCACTCTTAAGTTGAACAATGACATAGCAAGTATGTTTGGTCTCAACTGTTGCATAGTCGACATTTACAAAAAAAAAATAAAAATAAAGAAAAATAAAAAAATCAATATTAATAGGCTACAGAGCAGCAGACATTCAAAGCACTCCATTTTATATTCATTGTTAAGAGTATATACCCATGTTTGCTTTATTGCAGCAGGCAAATCTCTCAAGTTGAAAAACCTTGCCTTAATTTGCCCCTCGCTCCAATCACCTCCTTCCATTGGCTTTGCATTTATACGCCACCTATAAATCTCTGATTGGACTCTGTTGAACGTACAGTAACAGGATTATGGATTGCTGCATTCAATTGTTGACTTATGTATTATGGTATCTGTTCCTATAGTGTCAGTATTTGAGCTTGAGTCAATGTGCAGAGTAACTCCCAAGTTATATACTGTGCTCCGAGTAACTGTGTTTTTTCCTCTTGTTTTTCCTTCAGTATATGCCTGCCAACACAACTATGCAGGGGACCTATATCCCCCAGTACACCCCAGTGCCTCCCTCCAGTGTCGCTGTAGAGGTACGAAGCAATCTTCAGTCAGTGCTCTGGAGCGGTCTCTGTCGCAGTTCAAGGAGTGATATAGTCTACTGTGCTAAACCAGTGCTCATGTCTTTGACTTGATGTTGGTATACATCAAGAGTTTGACAAGGTTATCTGTGCTAACAAATACAACAATCTAACAGTTCTAACACACAGGATACACTTTGTGTTGTAAGAGAGTGGTTGAATATGTCTGTGAACACGGGGGTTAGCTTGTCGGCACAGTGCCTCAACGGCAACAGCCCTGGCAGCCATCTTACCGAGCCAAAGTACCTTTCAAGAATGTTGATTTGAATGAGAGCTCTGTGGTTGAAAACACTTGTTTGCCACACTCATACACTAAAACCAAACTGGGCACTTCAGAGGAGGAAGCTTGTCTGAGCAGATTTCAGTATAAATAAATAAAAAATAAATGATCAGTCCTGATTCTTTTCTACTGACAGGTGGCCACGGTTGAAGTGTTGAGGCGTACTTTGCCTCTGCCATCAACAATGAGGCTTTTATCCTTTTTCAATCATGTTTTTCAGGAGAATGGAGGTCAACAGCAACAGGTTGCTATGGAAACACCTGCAGAACACACAAACTACTCGTACCAGCACCCCAAGTGAAGCTAAGGTAGGATAATACAAGTTTCTCTGCCCTGTTTACGCTAGCCACAACAGTGCCCAGCTTGCTTGCACAAATGTAGGGGACAGTCTTACGTTTTATTTACCCAAATTTACACCAATTTTCATGATCGGTGATGAGTCTGAACTGGTCCAAGATTTGAATGTAATTATAGCTCCTGATCTCACTGCAGACCCTTGTTTATTAAATAAAAGCTATTTTTTTTATTAAATGAGATGTAAAATTAAAACATGGTTGAACTTTAGTGTGAAATGATCAGTGATGAGGACCTTCCATAGCCAAAAGATCTATAATTGCTATCTAGCTCCTTGCTTTGTTTTTATCTTCTGATGATAATGGAATTGAGTGTTTTTGAGGCCGTGCCGGGGATACTATATATATGGAGATATTTCTAGTTAGTTTTTGTGGTCCACCATCCTTGCTTCATTGTCTAAGGTGCATGTCTTTACAATGACGAGACGAGAAATTCTGGAAAGGCTTGTTGTTTAGTTTGAAATGACCTGTGTTCACAATCTCTTAGAATTTTAAAACTCTTGAAATTTGTTACCTAATATACCCCCTTTACACAACGATCCTGGTTGAACACGGGCTATTGACCAGGTCCTTCCCGTGTTGGGGGGACAGTTTGCACCAAGCCACGAACACGGGTAAGTCCCAGGTCGTCATTATTTACCCTGGACCCAGGTTCCGCAGGTTATTTTCTTTAATCGTCACATCAAGTTTTTTCCTTAAACACATTTCGACATGATCAAAAGTGGACTCGCGTACATTCGTTGTTTGGCGCGGCAATCGACATGATGTCCGGTACATTGTTTTTTTTTTCACTTTGCAGAGTTTATTATATTTACTTGGTCACCAAATGAAAGCCATGCGCGACCATACAGCTAAGGCAAACACGAATACCACCCTTTTATTGCGCCTTGTTACATCACACCAGTGCACTATAACCGAAGCCTATTGGAACGCGGCCTCTCGACGCACGTCGACCACAAGCCCCTGTTTACGCGAAGCCGACCCGGGTAGGACCCGTGTCAGGACACCGCTCTCTCTACCCGGGTTGTAGTCCCGGCAGTCGACAGATGCGGGACGGCCTATTGTATACACACAGCCAACACGGGTCATTCCCGGGTAACTGTGTAGATTTAAAAGGAATATATAAGAGAGCCAAGACTCTGGTGTGTGTCTCTTTCAGCTCCCAGCGGTGAGGGGCTGAGGGCACATGATGAATTGAACCAAAGAAGGGTTCTTCTGGAAGATAACTGTGCTCCGTACCATCACCAAGCACCGGACTTGAACATGGATGACAAAAGGAACACGTGTGTTTTGAAAAAAGAGGGGACAACACTCTTTATTCGTTGGACTTGTCTGCTCTCTTCTTTAAGAGTCGATCAACCAAAGGTGGGAGCCTTCTTCGGAGAAGCTTTGATCTATTTTGATAACTGAAAAAAATAAATACAATAAAAATTTAAAAAAAAATGAAAGAAAAAAAGAACAAAGAAAAAATTAAGAAAGAAGGAAAAGACACAGAGCATTATTTTTGTGCACGTAATATAACAAATTCTTATTTTTAAAAAAGCATTCTGGAAGTTTCAGAGTGATTCATGGAAAAGAGTTATAACACAATGTGTCTTTTATTTTTTGTAAAATATGCAAACTTTTATTTTTATTTTCTGATGTCTGTTTTTTGACATTCTATTTGCAGCAGTAGGACAACAATTTGTACAGCTTTTAAAACTCACAACACTATTGTTGGTCTAATGTTCGGTGTAATTTAAAGCATGGGAAACAAACCGTTTAAAGCTACTTCTTCCTAAAACTGCTGCAGTTCAGTACACTTACAGACGGTTATAATATTGATTGTTCATAGTTTATTTAAAAGTAAATCAATTCTGAAACTGTAATCCATTCTTTCATAAATGCTCTGAATTTATGAGTAAAAGACAATCATGATTATTTATATTTATATTTTCATCATAGTTCTATTTTTAGAGTTTTGAGATCATTCAGACATGCCATTTTAAAGACATTATTTAATGCTTTAGTTTATATAAGTTAACATACGTAGCTGATTAATTTTGAAATACACATTTGCCTTAAATCCAAGGCCTAGACATTACTGAGTTCTAATATTTGGGAACTGTAATCAGAGAAATCATTCATTTGTCTGACTCAGAGAAATTATCAATCTTTAGAAGATCACATTCTGATTCCATCATTGATATTTTTTTTTATTTTCATTTGTCTTACATTCAATGTAAGTCCTGTCATAAGAATATTATGTTGCCTTCCAAACAGTCCACATTAACCCTTTCAGGTGTAAGATTTTTGGAATGTTTTCTCAGAATTCTATCTTAGAGATCTAAAGCTCTTTCATTGGCCTGCAGTCATTGTGACATAGTCATCATTACAATGTTCAGCTCTCAAAATTCTTATCTCATGTGTGAGATTCTACAGCTGAAAGGGTTAATTCATGGGTAATAAGAGGTCAGATTTCCTGATGAAACTTGGTGTTGATATTGTAACAGTGACCTATATTCTATTCTTTTGGAACAACTGTCCATGTCACATCAATGTCCATAAGAAGTGGTTTTAAGCGGTTTTGTTAGGTAGATCTTCAGGTAAAAGTAAAAATTCACTTTTTGTACAAAGTATAAAGTGATAAGTGGATCCTGAGCAGTTAGATTACTCTAAGATAATATGTGTACAAAAGAATGATGATATTACTAATATTATGAATAGATGAGTAAAGCAATGATGAGGGAAATCAAATGGAGGACTAAGGGGGTCCCTGAGAGATAATTTGTTAGGGGAAAGGGAGCTGTAAACCTTTTTGTTTTTTTGTTTTTCAATGCTGCTGGTGTCTCCTGAGTTTGATTTTCTGACTGTCAGTGATTTTTTTAATTCTTTGTTTGTAGAGAGTAAATTGCGTTCTGTTTTTTTTTGTCTTTCACTTGAAAACCTTTGAGCTGTTATGCCTTGTTTTATTTTTTATTTTTTTGATGAATTCATTTTCAAAGTAGATGAGAATTTAGCTGTAGAAAGATAGCTTTGTTAGATAGTAGATGTTCGCTTTTCTCTGTTGTTATTAGATTCATAGGATTTTTGATTTTTTTTGTTTTTAGATTAGGCTGTGCTGTTCAGTTGTGCATTTGCACATGGTCCATGCAAACTAAGAGATAATGTTTTCACTTGTTTAGTCCTCACATTGACTTCCGTTCCACAACACTGTTGTCTTTCATGTTTTTCTGTTTATAAAGTCTTTGATGCAAAGGTAGTCAGTGGAAGTCAGTGGCATGTCACCACATACATTATAGCCCAATCATGTTGATCGCTTCTCTATAGAGACATAAAAAACAACAACTGTAGATACAAACAAGTGGTTTTACAATAGACTGTTCACCACTAGACCATGGAAGTGCCATTAAAGATGACTCACAACCTTTAGTGAAACAGCAAGTTTGAATGAAACTCTAGCTAAGCCTTAATGAACAGCCTGATACTGTATTTCATAGGGTCGGGGTATGGACACAGGCCTGGTTGAATGTCATCAAGCTGTCGAGGTAGCCATAAGATAATGCAGGGCTTGACTTTTCATCCTTCATAGAACAACCACTTTTTAAGTTTTAATCCAGTGAAAACACAATTTCATGAGTTGGTCTTCATCCCTTGTTTTGGGCACCCTCTAATGACTCTGTGACTGTCTCTTCCTCTTCGTTTTTTTTTTGTCTTCGCACCTCATACTCGCTCTCTCTTTTTATTGTTTATGTCTGCAACCAAAGATGATGTAACCATCCAACTGTTAGCCAAGCTGTCAGAAATAAATGCTGCTTTCATCTACAGACTAGACACACACTGGCGAATCACACAGCAACATCCCTTTGAAGTGATTAATCCTCATATAGGAGGCTTCTTTTGGGTTCTAAAAGATGAAGAATTGAACAAAGTGTCAGTGAGTGTATTTACTGACACTCACTGACACTCACTGACACTTACTGAAAGTAAATACACTTACTGACACTTCGTTCAATAAGTGTATCTATTGTCAGTAAGTGCCAGTAAGTGTATTCAGGCGTACACGGTGTTCCGGGTGACAGCTAATATCCTGGATGTGAGATAAGCCATCGATAGGCATCTTCGTTCTCACGAATAAACGATATTCCAGCTGTGACCATTGAAACTTGAGCTCAAGCGGAGCCTGAGTACCAAATGCCTCAGCGTCCCAGTTGATTGTGTTACATCCCAAGGTGTATCACTTCCACTGTCCCAGGGTCACTCGTAATCGGGATAAGAACCTTTCAGGGCTACCGTAACCGGGATATGATGTTCGCCGACGCTGAATGGGGAAAAAAACAAAAAACAGAATCATTCGGTGTCATTGATTATAACGGGATACAAGTGTGCGTGTGACCGCGCTCGTTGAGAAATTCGACGGATGAGCAGATGCCCGAGTCTATCCTTTAATGAGTGGTATCACTTCAGAAAGACACAGGGGATCTAAGCCCACTTCTGGTGGTTTGTGTCAAACAGGAGAGTAATAGGCATTTTCAATCTTCTTGTAAATACAGTCTTTTTTGTTGTGGTTGACGACACACATCTTTTTACCGTTTTGTTTGTTTCCACGTGCGTGTTTTGTTGTTATGATTATTGATCTGTCCAGATTACACAAAAAATAACAGGTTTTCAGATTCAGTGCACCAACCTCATGAAGGAAAATGTCATGGATATTATTTGTTCAAAAGAATGATATTCCATGTGTTAGCCATCATTTTGAATACAAAAAAAAAATGTTTTTGAAACTATGAAATGACCAATTGTGACACTGCAGTGCTTACACAATTATCAGTGAAAACCATGACATCATATGATGCAGGATCATGAAACACCAAAACAAATTCACACCTTTAAAATGATCAAAAGTAAGGTGACATAAAATGTCCTAATGCTATTATACATGTGTACTGGGTGTACAATCTTTGAAACAAGAATATTTTCTTGCACTTATTTTAGTCCATAGCAATTGAGGGGGGGGGGAATTTGAGCTTTGATGGCTTATTTCATAGCTTCAAAATGTTTTGCTGCTAAAACAGGATGTCCAAACGGTGTGTTAGATGCTGTCCTCTCTTAATGTTCAAAATGTCCTCTTTTAACTTGGTTGATTCAAAGTAGGCTATACCCCCCAGAATTATCTCGTTTTACATTCAATCATTACAAACGTACATCGTCAAAACAAGTTTCCTCTCTGGTTCCATTATGTGCAGTGCAAACAGTGACATATTATATTACCAAACATTAACAAAATAATCTTAAAGTAAAACTTTTGAACAGAAATTATCAAAAGGCAATTCATCTTTTTGCTCAGAAGATAGGCTACTGTGTATCAGCCATGTTTGTGTGTGAATTATTTGACATTTTGAACATACAACTGGCTCATCTCACTCACTGCTTGTAAACAGTTTCTTTATTTATACAATAACTCATTTTGTACAGTTTTGTTAGAGGAAAAGAGGTTTTGATATTTGGTTGTTTTGCAAAGCCACTTGGCTCCTTTTTGTCTTCCTGTGCCAGAGTTGCTAAATTGTCTTTAACTTGTGTTTTTTTATTGATTGACATAAGATTTTCCTTCTTTCTTAGTTTTTGTCTTTGAATTTGAATATGTCAGTTTTCTTTTTTTTAAATAAAAGTCTTGTTTTTAATTGTTATGTTTCATAGATTTATGTGGTGTGTGTGGAACATGTTTTTGCAGAGATACAAGTCTAAATCTAATTTTAATTTATTTTCCAAAACAAATTTTAATTTATTCTATTTTCTTCCCCTGTATTAAACACACTGTTTTTGGTGGGTATAGCACTCACCAAATTTTTTAATTAAGTATTTCCTTCCCTGTCTGGCTACCCCACACCCAAGAGTAAAACATGTTTACAAACTGGGCAGTACATTAGGTAAGCAGTGTTCCTGGATCCAAAAAGCATAGCTAATTGATTAATCAAAGCTAAATGACTGCTTGTGTCCCCCTTGTGACATCACAAATGGCAATAATTCTAGCCAAAATAAAAGGGGAGTACCTATGTCTTTTCCCAAACCCCCTTTTTTTATGTCCCCTTTAAAATAATGTAACAGACAGAATCTGAGGGGTGTCTGGTTTTGGTATTTTGTCATTCACTCAGAAAGATGGCCACAGGGGCTTTAAGCTTCACCTCAGGTTCCCTCTGCATGTCAACTCAGGGTATAACATTACACAACGATGGACAGTGAGCTTTTGAGTTTTCATAGCACCATTACAGTGCTTTACTCCAATATTATCAATTCAGTTCAACCAAACATATTTGTAAAAAAAAAAAAAAAAGATCCTACAACAATCCTTTGGAATTTAGATGACTTTGGAAAATGTCAGTTTCCAAACACGTGGTCATGATTAGCTGTATTTGATTAGCTTAATGACATAGCCTGCTGTTATTCCTCATTATCAATAATGAAAGACCTCATGACCTGGCGTTCAGAGTGTGTCTCGGTGTAACCTGGTGTTTGAGCAGGGCTTAACATCGAGACTCGGGATGATCGTTAATGGCACAATGTTTGGTATGTGTTGGTACCAACCTGTTGGTCTACAGTAAGCTATGTCAAGTGCCACGAGGTACAGTAACAATACCAAAAAATATCTTTATTTTTATTTTTCACTCTTTTTGAAACTGAAAGAAAAAGTTCCTAACCTCGTGATTTGGGTTTATTCGGCTACCGTTTGTTTACATTTGAATGACTGACCTAAAAATATGAATCCTAATGTATATTTAAAATACGAATCCTAATGCATATTTGAAAGCATTTAATAAAAAATATCCCCTGGTGGAACATGTCAGCTCTACAGCCCTTGCGGGAGGGGGTGATCCATTTCAGGTTTTCGCCCCGCCCCCCCCGGCTCCTGACAGTTCAGTTGAAAGCGTGAAATTAAAGCTCATCGTCTCGGTCGTTACGGATCAGAGATTGAAGCTTGTCCGGTTCATTACGGGTACAGTTGGTCTACCGCTAAACATCTCTAATGATCAGGTTCAGACCACGTACAGTACACAGTCGTTTTTATTGAATTCTGCAGTTGACATTGTGATGAAAACCCATTCCAAAAGGCCACATTAAAGTCACAATAGAACTTGCAACTGATTTTCTAACAACTGAAGAGATGTTATGTATACTATACAGTTTCCCTTTATGACTGATGTATGTCTTGCCCTTGGTCCTGGGAGCTGTGACCATCACTGCTGCAGGGTGCACACGTCTCCCCTCAGAACTACCGCACTCAGAGACGTTAAGAGTGAAGATATCCTACGAATATACATGCAGCATAACAATGCAAATCTGATTTAACGTGATCTATTTGTTAACTATTACAATATGCATAAAAAACATATAAAAGACAAGCTTATATAATCTAGCAAACATAGCTTCGTTAACTAGGAGGCTATCTAAAAGAAACTCAACCCTGCTGAGTTTTAAAGTGCAGATTTCCTGAATCCACATCATAAAAAAATGGATGGATGAGACTGTGATGGTCATTTGTTTTTGGATTGGCTTCTTCAATGATAGACAGGAAAAGTAGGAATGCAGCGAAGGTTCCAGGAATGATTAGGCAGGTAAAGGTTGTATCAGGTGAAAACCAAGAGGCCGCGTTTTCATTAACCGCATTAGTTGGATAACCAAGAGCAGAATCGGCTTTGACCGGAAATTCCAAATGAACAGATCTTCTCCCACAGTGCCCCCCAATACTTCTGAGGCTTTATGACGCCATGAAAGTTTCTTCTGAGCCAAAATTGTGTTTTTGAAAAATGTATCTTGTCCAAATTAGCAGTGTATTGATTTTCTCTTTTTTTCTGCGATATATTCAAAAACAACAACAACAACAAATATTTCCACCTTTACTAAGTGCATGGCACCTGATGGATGTCATATTCATTGCTTTATCATATTCTCAATAGCTGCGGCCTATAACGGAGTCTAGGATAAAGTCAAAGAATATTGTCATAAATGAGGCCCCCTCTGTGTTGCCAGACGGGGGGACAGACCCCCAGGGTCAGAAGAGGACACGCTGGGGGTCTGTCCCCCAGTCTGGCAACACAGAGAGGGACAGACCCCCAGCGTGTCCTCTTCTGACCCTGGGTGGGGTACAAGACTGAAATACACCGATATTGCTTTTTACTGCCCATACCATTCCAGTACGAATACTGATCCAAGCCATTGCTTTTGCTAAACAGTATAGACTTAGAACATTTAGTTTGGGGTCATTCGACAAAAATAATTGCGATACAATTCATTTTTCACCATTAGAGATATCTAACATCTTTCTGTGTGTCAAATACTTTAGAAATTCAAGTTGCTCCACCTTGTTTTCTGACATGTTAGTTGCACACAGCATTTGGTATCAGATTTCAGTGGTGGAGAAACTCTTATTTCCCTTGTTATCCCTTAAATCCCTTAAAGCCAAAGCTATTGGCCCGCGATATCCAATACCAAGTTATTGGAGCATCCCTAGCAGTAGGAGAAATCAGTTCATGAAAGTTATGATACCAGGATATTTTGACACTGTTTAGTTTACGAAGTTATTGCTATTGAATACTCTTAACTGAGACAGATGAGATCAGAGAGGCTAAAGGAGGTTTCACTCCCGCCCTCCTCCCATAATCTGCAGCAGGAAACTGAACAGGTAGACAATGTCCAGGTAAAGGTTGAGTGTGGCAAAAATATATTCCTCCGGACTCATGGTGTAACGCTTGTTCCCCAGTAGCAGCTGAGTATCAAATGCCAGGAACTGTAGGAGAGAGAGAGAGAGAGAGAGAGAGAGAGAGAGAGAGAGAGAGAGAGAGAGAGAGAGAGAGAGAGAGAGAGAGAGAGAGAGAGAGAGAGAGAGAGAGAGAGAGAGTAAATGACATGGTCCTTGAACCGAATGATACTTAAGTATGGTTAAAGGGATAGTTCACCTTTTAAAGAAGCCTGTCCGATTTACCATGTACCAGCAGTTAACATCAGTTTTGAACCAGTGTTTTAGTTTTTTGAGACATTGGAGGCAGAAATTGTTAGTGTTTTCTTTTGTGGCAAATTTTGTTTGCAGGGCATGGAAGGGAAGACAGAACACATTTTAGATTTAGATCAATGTAAAATGGAGTTTATGTGTAGAGTTTACACCGGTATTAAATTTAATTAATTTATTAAATTTTTTTGCGCACCACTGCATGTTTTGTATATTGTAATGTCTTGGGTGCACGATACTCTAATACAAATAATCAATCAATCCATCACGTTAACAATACAGTTTGAAGTGAATGGGGTCACATAGCATGTCTCTGAAGAAAAAACAAAACCATATTTGGTTCTCACCAGAGTGAATAGGATGGCTCCTATCACAGCGTAGATGGCGTGTAACCAGGGCACCTGAAGTACAAGGTAAAAACATTACAAAACACTGTTAAGAAGCTATAGGCTACTAATTAGTAAAGACGCTGGCTTTGCAAGATAATCTCCTAGATTACGAACAAGGCAGTAAGGGCCAATCCTTTCTTGTACACATGCACCCAAATAAGATGAGTGAGGCCAAAAGATTTACTCCAAAGCTATATTTAACTTTGCTGTAAGTCACAATTGTTCGTGACTTCTTTCTAGAAAAGTGTACGTGGCGATTACGTCTTCCTGCCCTAGTTTCGGCGTGTTTACATGTTGTGTAACAGTTGAAGGAGGGGGACTTACATATCCGAAGGGGACGGCGATGGAGAGCATGATGGCACAGAGGAGCATCACCACGCACAAGACGAAAAGGACCCCGTGACAGGATGTGAAGTCATACTGTTAACAGGTCAAAGGTTAAAAAAGGATGAACAAGTCACATCAGAGAATGATTTCATCACAAGAAACTCATTCAAAAACACTGTAATGCATTGGAAAAGGTTAATCTAGTCATAACTTGAAATACTATACACTGTTCATACGTACTGTATACAGACTAGTAAGACTTTTTTACCTCAACGTTTCGGTGGTGAAATCTACCGCCTTCATCAGAAGCACCACAGGTGTTCTTGTCATAAAATGTAATAACACATGTGGTGCTTCTGATGAAGACACCGAAACGTCAAAATAAACCAGCATGCATCTGCAATAGCTGCAACCATGTATCCACGCGTGCATGCATTCTCACACACACACACACA
>OMKL01048722.1:0-11766 GCA_900302295.1 Parasudis fraserbrunneri
ATTCAAAAGATGACAAGCTCACAAATTCCCAGAGACAACAGGCAGCCTAAATATAACAGTTTGAGAGTGATGGGAAAAGCAGGATAAATAAATAAATAAATAAATAAATAAATAAATAAATAAATAAATAAATAAATAAATAAATAAATAAATAAATAAATAGGATAAATTGATAGATATATTTGTGTATCACTAATGTGCATACCACAATAAGTTTCCATGCTATCTTACAAAAGAAAATTATACTGAAGCTAGTGTTGTAAAGATTGCATTATAACTACATGCATGATAAAGTCCCACTGTGATCAATAGTATACAATATACAAAATAAAATATACACACTACACTATATAAAAAACTGAAATAAGATATAGCTAGAATAACACTCATCACATAAATCATGTATAAGCTTTTCAAATGAATGATCTTAACCTGTATGCATTATTCATGATATATCATATTTTTCAAAAACTGTAAAATCTTCTAAAAGACAGTCAGAGTGGATTTATAAAGCAGATTCCACGTCCACACAAACATTTCACAAATCCTCCTTCCTCCTCTGGTTCTGAGAGCTGGTACATTGTATATGCAGATTAGGGAAAAGTGCTGCAATCTACTGCCAGACTCTTTATCATGATGCCGTGGGACTGGAGTTGTTTTGCAACTCCGGCATCTAATGCAGGATAGATTCCCCTTATAAGGAATAATGCCACATTAATGCTGTGAATATCAACCTGAAGCCCTCTCTGCAATGTGGCTGTAACCCATTTTCTCTCTCTTCGTTCTCAATCTATCTGCTTAATCTTGATTCATCAGTTACTGAGGCTTATTATGGAGCCCTGACAGCACGCCGGGGCTGTTGATAAATGACACTGCTCAGGCCAGATTTAACACGTGAGGCTCAAGTGCCAATTATCTATGCAGACCTGGTTAATAAGGAGATCTCTTGTTAACTATCTGATCTCAGCGTGAGCATCATTTGTCATGAAGGTCCATGTTTACCTCTGAGACTGGGGGGGTTCTCCAGACCTCCCCTGCCTAACATATGTAAAACCTGGATCTTTGTTCCTTTTAATAACCTTTTATTAGCAAGCTGACATCATGATTAAGTTCAAACCAAACACACGCACAATGAGGTACACAATTACCCTCACCCACAACTCTCCCTGAGAACTGCAGCAGATCACGGTCAGAGAGAATAATGAATATTGAGCCGGTGTTTGATCCATTCCGCATCGAAAGCCCAATTTGCTCGGAGCACCTGGAGCTGTGCCACCGTGTGCAGTTTTTTGAGGTGATGATGGATACTCATGGGACCTGATTTCCACAAGCATCTCTTTTCCTGATTTGTAGAGATGATAAGTGCTTTGACCCCAACTCATCATGAGAGCTCATTAAAAGCTATTGTTTGTTTCAACTTTGAAGTGGCTCATCCAAATCAACTCATTGGTGTAGCTTCAGCCTATTAAATGCACAGAAATTCTAAGTGTGCGTCTGTTATTTTTCATGAAGAAACTTCTCCCAGGTCTCAAGGTCTCCGATTAATAAACACTCTGTGTGGTCAGGAGTGTGGAGAAGCCAGGGGAGGTGAGATGCCCCCTGTCTTCTCAGGGCCCCCTTGCCCATCACCATCTTGTCATCAGCCCAGACCTGACTGTCTCACTCCATGTCTCATTGGCCTGGTCTTAAGGTGATACATAGTCAACTTTTAAAGCCAATGTAGAAGAGCAATGTTGCCTTCTAGAGAGATAGGAATTGTTAAATGGGACAGAATAATTGTGGATGAAGTTGGTTTTAAGAAACAAAGACATCAAGAAACAAATACTCATGGTCATAATTGCATCAGTCATATCCATTACCTCAAAATATTATCCATGTATCATGGCCTTTAATAGATATCCATTCATGGGAAAAGAGCAAATAAAACATTTCTTTGGGGTTGCGTAGCCAAGACAAAAGTAGACTTTGCCTTCCATCAGGAAACACCTCATGGCTCGTAAGTGCAGAGATTGTAAAATACTTCCAGACAACACTTGGAACATTCCTTTTAACCTTAGTTGTCTGGCACAGAAATGTAAAAATGATTCCTGGAAAATAATTAATTAATCAATGTTTTCTATTATTGCTGGGATATGGCTAAGTCAGTGGGAAGCCAGGTGGAGCGACCAGGTCTTCCCAGCATCCCTACTACTTCCTGTCTCCACTCAGAACGTTGGACTGTCTAGGCAGCATCTGCTGAGGAAAATAAAGCCCCCGTTTCCTTCTCATGTAGAGAAGATCATTTGCATAATATCCCCCTCTGTAAGGTGAAAACAGAATAATAATTGGTTTGCCCTTTTCTCTCTGTGTGTTGTTAAACAGTTAGGAATTAATCTGAGGATAACTGCGCAATTAATTCTAAATGCTAAAGATGGTGTTGGAGGTGTGATCCAAAGGAGGTTAAAGGATACACTGTACAGTCTGAGAGGTCACGGAGCAAAGACTTTGTGTTTTTGGCTCTGCTAGATCTTACCAAAGGCAGCCTACCATAGTTAAAGTGCACATATATGGAGTAGTATGTTAGGTTTTACAAACAGAAGCATGTTGCAAACTAGTTTACCCCTACTAATTTAGGTTTAAAAAAAACAAACAAAAAAAAACAAAAAAAAAAACATAGGAGTATGCTGCAAACTACGTAGTTTACCTCCACTAATTTATTTTCCATATTTACACCTGCTACATTTCTACATGTTTTATAGACCATACTGTATGTTGTCGGTATAATACTCTTCCTCTAAGGATGAATAATAGTGTTGCTGAAACGGGGTTCGGTGATGACTAGGATTCATGAGTCTGTTTTTAACCTCGTTACACAACCCTGTAAATTCCACATGCATCCCCATTATACCTAATGAGCAGCACTGTAATCAGAGGCTGACTGGGTGCTGGGTTATTCTCAGGGTGACCATGTAAGCGTTGTGTTTTAGAGCGATGGGACACACTCCAGATTTCCTCAGACAGATGCCAATAACAGCCTCTGCGTGTGTACTCGTGGCTTTTGATGTCAACATCAAAATGGGTAGTTTGGCATGACAATAGTGCTGATCCAACAGTGGATTTTAACATTTGACACAACCAAATGACTGCTGAGTTCCCATTTAGGCCAACGGTATAATACTAGGACATTCTATCATTGCTTATACCAACGGCCTGGACATGTCTGCCTTTTTGTGCAGCCTGTCCTATTAGGCGAGGCAGCCTCATTCCACGATACTTCCACAGCAAGAAAACGAACACGCCTCGCCATGAGTCCCAATTACACCTAATGATGGAGAAAGGATGGAGCACATGCAGATTGTGCGGCAGTTCCTTTGTCACGCCAGGCAGCAGGCATGATCATTTATCACCCTAGTCATATCCTGCGCTCCTCCCTGGGCTGAGACAATGCGTCCCAGCGCATCATCCATGCTGTTATTTGTGTTTAACTGCCAGGAAAAAGGAAAATAAAAGCCCAGTTACAAGGCGTTGCAAGACCGTGGCTGTATCCTGACCAAAACGTGAGAGTGTTCTACCCAACAGGGAGGGAGGAAATGTTGTCATGTTTCAATCCTTGGAAATAAATAGATGTGTATCCTGATCCTTGAAAAATGCAAAGATGTGTATCCTGACAACGTCTACTCTGCCCGTACACACAGTCTTCCTCCTTCTTACCCCTTGTGTTTAGTTTCTTTTGTTTGTAATCAATGCTTGCTTTGAAATCCAAATGAGACGACTATACGGGCCTGTGTATTACATGTCGGGAGGCGGGGGAGAGCTTAGTGTGAGATTTGGGAGGTGCTGCGTGAGTGTGTGTTCTGCTGCAGCGGGGAGAGGGCTTGGTGCTTGTCAGTGGCTTTCTCCTAATCCAGGTCTGATCTTTGTGTTTGATCCGCAGCGTGGTCCTGAGACAGCGTGAGCAGCAGCTATTGCTGTAATTTAAAGTCAATATCGTACTCATGATCCCTCTCCCCAGGCTAACCGAACAGCCTCTCACAGAGATGGAGATAGTGAAGTAGTCATCTCTGCTGCTTAGAGGGGGGAATCCTCAGCTTGAGTAGTCCTCTTTTCCTCGGATTCTGGGATGAAACCTGGCCGAGAAGCTTACGTATGTTCTTGGAGTGAAGTGATTTTTTTTAATACTAGTCTCCTCTTTGCTGGGGTCTTGGTTTGTTTCCTGAATGCTAACATACCCTACAAAAACCCTTGAGGTTGGTAGGATCAGGCTCTCTGATGGAAATTGATGCTGATCCGTAAATATTCCCCTCATGCACTTTTACCCTCGTGAATATTTTAAAACTTGTTATTTCTTGAGATGAACATTTGAGCAAATAAATCATAGGGTATACCGTATGCTGCACCCCCTCTCTGATATTCAATAATATCACAATATCAAAACTTAACGTTAGTATTTGTTAGTTTCCTGTCACAGATACCATCTGAAAGTATTATCAATCTCTCGCAACAATGTGCTATTGGCTCTAGCTTCTGAATTACAAGCCTACAGTGACATCAATAGCTTTGATGGTCCTTTCAGAAGCACTTTAACTGAGCCAAGATTAGAAGTGGGGGTCTGATCCACAAATCCCCTCCCATGTTATTAAAGTGAAGGGATCTAAGCTATTTATCCTGTGTGAATGACATGAGATATAGAAGGGTGGCTCAAGGGCCCATTAAATCCATACACATGTCATGATCTCCAACGTGTTACACTAAAACTTTCAGTGAAACACAAAGCTGACAAACACTTTGACACAGCTGTAAATTTGATAGCCAGGGTCACTGAACTCCCTGAAGATAGAGGTGAAATGTCAAAAATTGATTCCTTTAGTGGCCACAATTTGTTTTGACACAGCATGAACCCTTTATTGTGGCATGGTGTTATCATTTAGTGCAAAAGCAAAATGTAGTGGCCATTTCCTGAAGCTTCTGAGATTTTTGGTGCCCACTTGATAGGCTAGGCTATAACCTCAAAAACCTGCACATTTCCTATCAGATTTTGCTCAAAGTTGGTGTATAGATTGACAGTCAGCGCATTACTATTATTATTTTAATTTTAATTTTAAAAATCAGTCAGTGATGAGAATGAGGTTTTAGGAAGGTTTAACCATAAGTGTAGGCTAGGACCCTGACTGCGACAGACAAGGTTTCTGACTGAGGGAGGCTGGGTGGGGACGTGGGTGAGGTTGCCACGAGGTCTATTCACACTACACAATATTATAATGAGTCTCTTCAGTCTACTTGCTATTTTCCTAAATATTTATAACTGGAGGGCAGGTTTACTGGTTGATGTAAATATTTATAACTGGAGGGCAGGTTTACAGGTTGTTGTGTGCTGTAGCAGTGCAGGTGTTGCATGTCTCTGGGTCCCATTAACTATTTTTAGCTTAATTGTCTAGTTTGCTAGCAAGTTGTTGGCTAGCAGTTAGCAATTAGACATTATTACACCTATCTTAAGTTAAATAGCAATATTCAGAATCATGTTTATACACAGAGTAAAAAAAACAACATAAAATTAATTCATTTGTATTACTACTGTTTCAGTGGTACACTAGTAATATACCTGCTGCTATAATATACCACACATATAGAAACCTTAACCATATTCTGCTACATACTGCACTGTACACTCAATAGTGCCTTTTGGACAGCATAATCTGTACATATACAAATAAAAACATCATATTCCGTGATTTAATTCTATTTAATTATTTTGTTTATTTGGCTCTATTTTATATATTCTAGTATTTTCATTTCCCTGTTAAATTTTATACCATACAACAATATGCTGCTACATACTGCACTATACAATCAATACTGTCTTTTGCACTACATCATCTGCACATATACATGAAAACAATTTCTATATCTATTGTCTAAGCTAAGTCAAAGGAGCAGGCAAAGTAAGCATTTCACTGCAAGTTGTACAAGTATGACTGTATGTGACAAATAAACTTGAAACTTGAAACTTAATATATAACTATATAGTAACTTATTATACTGTGAATTTCTCCAGACCTCTCTTGGCAGAACCTAAGCCTGAGGTGTGGCCAGCAATAGCAACCCCTCCCCTATCTAACTTGTCACCACAGGGCTCCAAAAAAAACTGAAGATGTCCAAAACTACTCAGGTGTCTGCTTAGAGGTTTCATTTAAGCCCTCACTTATACAAACATCTATCATTGGAGCAAACGTAGACCTATGAAAGCAGATCCCCCCACACTATTTATATTACACTATTACACACTATCACACTATCACACTATCACACTATTACACACTATTACACTATTACACACTTAAGCATGGGGGCGTGGTTAATCTAGATCATTGAAAGTAGTAGTAGTAGTTCATTGACACCTACCCATGAGTCTCTACGACAGACGGTTCATGATATATGAAAGGGGCAGGGCTTATTTCAATGGACAATGATAGAAATTAATTCATAAATGTTTTTAATGCATAGGTATATTAATGACAATAGGTTCACTATGGCATTTCCATGTTGTAATCAGGTGCCAGAGAGCTGATTACAGGAGGTTCTGAGCAACGAACCTGTGTGGTATCGCCCTCTTGTGTTCAAAAGGTATAATTTAATACTTTATATCTATTTCAAATAAAATACTTGTTGACCGATTTGAAAAATATTCAAGAATTCTGGTCCTTGGCCTGCTGTCAGCATATGTGCAACGTTTCATCCAAATTGGCCCTGTAGTTTGCAAGATATTTCATGAACAGTCACATACACACATACACACACACCACGTGGTGGAGATAATAAACAAGGCCACATAGTGTCATAGATGTGAAGCGATGCAGGCAAAGCCTGTGTAGGAGGCTACTGCCCACAGGGCGTGGAGCTACTTTTGTGATTAAGAGGCTCCAAGCTAGCCAACTTGAGCAACAAATACATTAAACACCAAACTACATAGCCAGTACAATGGTGCTGTTACTCATGAAACAAAGTTGTGCAAAAACAGTGCCATTTGGGGCATGTCATTGTGTTATTGAAGTGTGGCCATGAATGAACATCAGCCTCTAAATCAATACAGTGGCAGATTAAACCAGCTGGCTAAGCAGAAGCATAACATACAAATCACTAGCTCGCATATAGGCATCAATAGGTATTATGAAATTGTAACTGTCATAGAATGTCAGTAAAATGTGATGTTTTTCTAGCTTTTGTACCTTAGTGTTGATAGTTAGCTCTGGGCGCCCTGTCGGCTCTGTGTACTAACTGTTGCACATGATGGAAGAATGCTTGTTGCTGTCATTATATGAAGCTGATGCCTGTGAGTGAAGCTGATGCTTGTGAGCTGCCACCAGGGGGCAGAGCAGCTAACTGTGAGTGAGTGAGTGAGTGAGTGAGTGAATTACTAGGTGAATGACTCAGTGAGTTTGTGACAATGCCAATGATTCATGAGATGCGGTTCACATCTGAAATCACTGGGCCCCTTCTTATTTTTCTTAAACAATACATATAGGTGCATTATTTAGTGGGTTAGGGAATATCCAGTCTCTAGTTTCTTTGCCACAAAGTTCAACCTCAGATATTCAGTGAAAAAAAAGAAAATGGTAAAAGCTGGCAGGGCAAAAAAGGTGAGTAGGTAGCCCTACTATTAGACTAAACCTTGGACAACTTTGAGCCAATGTCTATGAACGCTGATCACAGTCCATATAAAACCCTTTCAGGTAAATTTTTAGGAAATGTTTCTCAAAATTTTATCTTAGAATTCTACCAGTGTATTCATCATAAACGCCCCTCCCATTTCTGATATTTTATTTTTATTTCCGGTAGCTGAACTTCATGACAGTGATGCTAGTGCGGATATTTTCAAACCGAATAAGTTATGCATCTATAAGCACAAAACTGTTTAGCTAGCTCATTATCCTTATAACAAAGACATTTGTAAAGAAATAGAACTAGGGGCTTGGTGTTTTTCATTCAACATAGACAACTTTAAAGGCTAAAATATGCCTTTCTAGATGCAGTGTCATATGCAAGAAGTTGAAAGACAAAATTGGCAGCACCATAATTACCTAGAAACATAAGATGAATAGCTTTCAATAGCTAGTTGCCATTGTGGCATCATTATTAGAATGTTCAGTTCTCAACACTCTGATCTCATGTGAGATTGTACACCTGAAAGGGTTAAAAAGGCCATTCTTCTCAAGGACTTAATCTTAATCCTTGTATGTGTACCCAGCCATATGCCAGTGGCCCACTTATAACTTAAATGACTAGTTTAGTTAACCTTTCTGTTTAAGCCTAACTTATTGTTATGACAGCAACAGTGCACTGCATAATTTCCTTGGCATTAGCATCAGTCATGTTCTCCTTGGCTATAAATACACCTGCCAGCGGAACTGTTTTGGAACTGTTCCTTAGTGGGAGTGCATGGAGGGATCCAGAGGTGAGGCACTTTGATAGTACAGCTCATGAAATATTTGCTGACTTCTATCACCTATGGGACTGCCGCTCTGATGGAGCCGATGATATGTGCCCCTATTACTCTCCAAGGAGTTTCCCTAGCCCACTTTCACCCGATCCGTGCCAATTAAGCAGCAGAATTATGTATATTAGTTGGAGTCACTTGTATTTCCGAGCTCTGGAATACATAGGGAAGGATGACAGAGGGATACCATTGAATAATTAGAGTGAATTTTCAGAGCCCTGGAAACTCAATCATATTCTGCCACATGCTAACTATTTTTAACCTAATCTTGCCTCCTTTCCTCCCCTCTCTCCTTCTCTTCCTTTTACTTACTCTGCATACTGTACTACAGAGCCACAGCACAAACTCTCTGTTCTAATGTTGTTACATGGCGCCAAAATAATTGCCCTATTGCATTTCCATGTGATAAAGGAGGAGGTTAGTGTTGTGTGTTTTTTCTCCAGTGGGAAAGAATGTGCCAGTTCATCAAAGGTCCTTTTGAAAATGTTAAAAGTCATAAGCAGAACTATCTCAAAAGGCACTTCTCTGTTGAAATAGTTCCTCTGCCATGAATTATTAATCGAATGTAGGCCTAGTAGCGCATTTACTCTCATTCTCTTGTTTGCAATTCTGCTTTTTTCTCACATTCCTTGTCCCCTCCTCTTAATTATAAACAAGTCAATGGGCTCTGGAGGATACGCGTGAATAAACATAAATTGAGTTTGGTTTTCATTGTTGCTCACGGTTTATGTAAGCTGATTATATCATGCTTGGTTTGTCTTCCATGCCGTGCTCTCAGAGTAATGGTTCTTTAGTCTTTCAATGGAGCTGACTCTGTGTCTCTGTGTATCTTTGGGGATGTCACAACCAGACCTAGTCTCATCCTCACCGTCACACTCTTAGTCATAAGCATGGTTGGTAGGTTTACATTCAAAATGTAATGTGTTAAAGATTACTAATTACCTGATAACATTTGTAATCAGTAACGTAACATAATCTATTTGATTTCAGTCGATTTTGGGTTATTCTCCCCAATAACAAATTCCTTGATTGTTTTGATTCTTTTTGCCAAAATCTGTGAAATGGTCAGACATTTCATTCAATTTACTGCTCAGTTCAATTCAGTTCAATTCAATTCAATCCAATTTACACACTGTCAGCATATCATTTACAAACATTATCACCTCCTCCATCAACAGTGTTTGTGTCCATAATCTCCAAATTCCAATTCATTTCATATTACATTCCTTCAAACAAGTCCTAATCCAACAAGTGATTGCCAGTTTCTTTCCCCAAAGGTATCTGTAATCTGATCACTGTGTTTTTCTTTTGTTCTTTATTTTTTATTTTTTTATTTTTACAGTAAATGTGACGGATTACAGTTACCATGTTTTTGTAATCAGATTAATGTAATGCTGTTACGTATAATCCATCACTCCCTAACCCTGGTGGTGTCATGAGCAAACCTCTCATCCTCTTCCCTCAGCCATCAGCGGGGTTGGGATGGGGAAGGATTACTTTCATGATGTATTCATTACAGATTACTAATTACCAGCTTCAAATTTTACTCTGTCACTCCCAAACACCGGAGGAATGTAACAAGCAGACCTCTCTTATCCTCACCATCACAGACTCTTCACTCAGTCATCAGTGTTGTAATGACTCACCACAACGATCCAGGGATGTTTATTTTTAGAGATAGTGGAGATTGATGAGATGCTCATATCGTCCTTAACCACCAACTAATTGACTAATTAGGACATCCAAATGCAGACTTGCTGTAGATAATGCAGTGTGGCTTTGGCGTGGGCAAATGGCTCTTAAATACAATCCGATAACTGCTAGCTAGACTCAGCTCTGGGGTTTCAGCCTCATACTCTAAATAAAATGGTTCACATTCAAAGTTATTGGTGCCAAATGTTTGTATTGGGTTATCAAGGAAGGTATTTAGTAATCAAATAATAGGATATGGGATTGGATAAACATAGCAGCGGTGCCTAATTTTTCCAAACCCTAACATCCCTATCTATCTATCTATCTATCTATCTATCTATCTATCTATCTATCTATCTATCTGTCTGTCTGTCTGTCTGTCGGTCGGTCGGTCGGTCGGTCGGTCGGTCGGTCGGTCGGTCTGTGTCTGTCTACTAATACCTTTGATATGTACTAGTCTAGTCTCATTCATCTATTCCCTCTTCTACTACCTTACACATGTGTTCATGATTGGGCAGCACACAGATCAATGGGGTGTCTCCCAGTCCTCCTCCCCTGTCCTTACACATCCTTATTGTTCAAGATCCTTAATGATTTTCAATCACGCTCCACTTTGGCTGACTTTGAACCCCACGCTCCAGAGGTGAAAGGCCTCGGAGGCTCGCCACAGCAAAGATTTCATCGTCTGTATTATAATTAGTTCTTTACCATTGACATGGGGACCTCTCACCTTGTTCTCACCATGCTCAAAGCCTCTCTAGTCGGAATTGTATCATAATCCATCTATTCACTCTCATTGTTAGCCTGAAAGCATGGTGTGTCAGCATTCTGTGGGCCTTAATTGGAGGGGAGATATTTGGATGATGGTTTATGGTTGCTGTTTGTCAGCGCCTCAGTAATTCCGGCCTGTAGCAAAGCTATGGACCATCTGACCACCCCAGAGCCGCCTGATTATGATTGAATTAATGCCTGTTTTACCTCAATCTCAGTCTTGTTTTCTACAGTCCGCTTTGACACTAACATTTGAGGGTTTAATCCCACGTGGCTCCATCTTAAAGGTTAATAATCCTTTTAATTAAACGATAAGCCTGCTATTGAACTCAAAGTATAATCACCGAAGGATTACCAGGGAAATGAATATAGCCATAGCAATTAGTCCAATAATTAAGGTTTAAGTGCTGGACAGAGATCAGAGAGCTCTTGTGATGTGTCATAAAATTCATAGAGTTGTTAGGGCGTTGTGAATACTGTTGGTTGGCGCTTTACTGTGGAGTGCCTACGTGTGCACCCGGGGTGGCTGTGAAACATGGCGTCCCAGTGGAAGGAGCTGCAACAGCTGTTCCTGCCCAAGCCTGGTGTTTCACACAATATGATCGCTCCATCAGCAAGCGCAGCTCTCCGAACAGGCGCATCTGCATTCATCAAACACACTTATCAATAAACAGGGCGCTGCAGCAATAAGTGATCTCTGAGGGGGAACAAAACAGCAAGCTAGGAAAAAAATGTCAGCCGTACGCTTTAATCACTGGCGTTGTTAATCAATAAAATGCCTTCATATCTTTTAATTAAAGTTTTATTCCCCGCAAATGTTTGGTGAATCTGTT
>OMKL01048723.1:0-15511 GCA_900302295.1 Parasudis fraserbrunneri
TGTGTGTGTGTGTGTGTGTGTGTGTGTGTGTGTGTGTGTGTGTGTGTGTGTGTGTGTGTGTGTATGTGTGTGTGTGTGTGTGTATGTGTGTGCGTGTGTGGGGATGCATGCACACACGCAGTCACAGCTATTCCGGATTTGCGCTTATTTTGCTATTATTTACCGTTACTAAAGAATGTATTTTCTGCCAATTCATCACTGCCATATTTCCACTGTATCTGAAAATGTGTCTTAAACACAATATAAACCCATGAAGGTCACCACACTCGACTAAAATGCCTCACTAACACCCGAGGTGTATTTATTTTCCTGAAAAGTTTCCATTTTTTTCCCACTTAAAAGTTTCTTTTGCCTTAATACGGTCTCTAAAAGGAAGAAGAGGGATTCTTCCTCAGATACTGTATTATATCACAATGGCAAAACCTTTCAGAAAACAAGTGACACATAAGATGTTTGCATCTTGGTGACTTTCTTCAGTTTATGTGGTGTTTAAGTTTCAGATACACTGGAAGCCAATGGCAGTGGTGAATCGGCAGAAAATAAACTCAAAATGTTTCAGTCACGGTAAAAGATAATGAAAAAAAGAAGGGCACCTTTAGACTTTTGTTTCAAGGCAAGGATGGAACCATGTAAAAAAAGAAAAAAGACCGGTATGGTCCTTTTAAGGCTTTATCTCTCTTTCACTCAGTCAAATCCGTATTAGTGTGGGTTAGTCATCAATCTCATGGACACTGTATCCCACTCACACAATGTACAACAGGCCCATTACAGATAGATGTACCAAAATGACACGGATACTCTGGCTTTACAAGATGGTCTTTGGGTGGCAGGTCACAAAAGAAGCCTGGTTGTAAGAATTCTGATGAGGGACAAGAACTGTGATTAACAGTGTATGCCGAGCAAGGTGACTACTTTCTCTTTTCATTACCTTTTATACTACTTTTTTTTTCAGAACCATCATAGTGTATTTCATTTTGGGAAGTTCATCATGATGCTGGCTCTTCTCACTAAACTGACTCTCACAAACAGTCATGTCTCTCTCTCTTTCTCAAACACACACACATCAATATTTCCCTTACGCAGCCCACTGCAATATTTTCTATCTCAAACTGATACAATAAGATACGAACTATTTCTTATGTTGTGGGACAGGCTATTCTCACGAGTGCCGACTTTTCGTTTCTACGAAATGGTGAGTGCGCAACCAACTGTAACCCCGCCCCTGACCCTGACCCTAACCCTAACCCTAACCCTAACCCTGACCATAACCATGACCTTAACCTAACCCTAACCCAACCCTCGCCATAATGGTAACTTAACCACAAAGTCACAGAGAAAGCTCGAAAATTGGGTGTGCGACGTTTCATAGCACATGCTCCCAGTCGGTCTGTGAGAACATGTTGTGTGTCACAGTCTTTTCTCCTGCTGACTGCATGTATGGGACCCGTCTCCAGCCTGCCACCGTCGCTAATAACCTAAAAACCTGCGGGAAAATCCTCGTCAACCAACACGCCGACGGGAGCACTTTATTAAAAAAAAACGCTGGCGGCATTTCAAAATGGGCCCCGTCTGCTTTTGACGAAACTAATTTGCTTTATTCACACACGTCCCGTTGGTTGACTGACATATTGGAACGGTTGGACCGAGGCTAATATATCGGAGGCTACGTCACCGGTGTTTGGGGACAAAATCTAATGGAAGATTTTAACTGTGCACGTGTTGTACTCCATATTTTCACGGAATATGACACAATATGATGGCAGTTGACATCTCTTCCGTTTACCCTCCTTGGGTTGGACCCGCAAGTACCCGTTCACTTCAATGTTAAAACGCCACTGTAAAAATAAAATACGAATAATCTTAAAAACTAATGATTACCTGACTCAGCTTGTTTTGAACAATCTCTTTTTCTTCTTCTTTAATGATGAACATTTTATTGACATTTTCAGATGGAGTAAAAAAAATAAAAAGAATTGCAGTTTCCTAAGTAAACCTTTACAAACATAAAAACATAAACATTCTAAATGGGTTAAGCAAGTTTAAGTTTATTAAGTTTATTTCCTGTTGCAGTGTTTGCAAATAAATTAGCTGATGCCGTGTGTGTTAATAAAATAGCTGACAGGGAATAAACTTGGGATTGAGCAATGTAATCCCAAGGCCAAATAAGTAACGTAATGATATGTGATACTGAACAAGAAGTTACATAAAACAATAAAACCAACAGGAATAGAATCAATAAAAGTGAGAGGACAAAAGAGGGGGAAGGGGGATAGGCCAGTCACAGTTGTGTGAGATCTAGTAGAGATGGCAGTTACGTACAAAGGTATAAAAGTATGGATAGGGAACATTATTAAGCTATGCGTGTGAGCACAGCACACACACACACACACACAGATCCATGTACCCACACACTAGTTTTAACTAGGGTGGAACAGAACAGAATGGTGCTTTTGCAACTCGCGAGTCTGTTGGCATGTAAAGAGGGAGAGAGAGAGAGAGAGAGAGAGAGAGAGAGAGAGAGAGAGAGAGAGACTCATGCACCCAGGCACGCCAGGTTATTCAGAGCATGTAGGCCTACACCTTATGATGGCAACATAAGGTCTGTAAATGATACAGAATAGAGAATACAGAAAATAAAGAGAGCAGAATGCCAATGACTGATTCTCCCCATCACCAGTGGCTGTTAAAGCAACTTTATCTTTTCATCCATCTGTCATTTCCAGGCTCTATTACCTAGCTTGGGAGGGGGAGTGCGTGAACAATATGTTGCCATGTTATTGGTCGGAATATTATGGGACATGCTGACCCATAAATATTTCGTTTTACAGGCGGGAAAAGTGATTGGACTTTGTGATTTTTGTGATTTCTTTGGCAGATATTTGTTAAATAGGTGCACGATATGACCAGGGAAATGCACTAACAAGGTGAAAAAGGCATTTTTCATTTCATTTTGTCTTTAAGACAAGTGGAGGCCCTTTTCTAACACATTAATGGTCGAGTCAGAAAGAGAACCAACAAAATCGGCAATATGTACCCACTTCATATGTCGGACCTGAGGAGTCGACTCGTTCTCTCTGTAGGAGTCTGAGTCAGGATTGACTCCAGAAATCCCATGCACACACCACTACATACAGTGGTGGTGAACCAAATCGGACGCATTACAGTAGAGATGGTAGTTTGATCAGTGGGACCCCATCTTACTTTAGGCCACTGTCACCTAGTCAGGACCGTTAACGTGGGCTTAACCCATCTCTCCTGCTTCAAAGACCACTGGATCCTATACACAGGAGTATTCTAGTACAACATCGCAGACATCTTGGTAGGCAAACGTGATTGTGATCAAATAGCAGGTGATTACCACGAAATGACACCCGCGGCAAATGAGCTGTGTTAATGGCACCACACCGTATCGTCGGCAAACGCATCATACATCACGAGAATATGAATTAATCAACCTATATGCCAGGCTTTCGCGTGCAGTAATTATACCAAGCTGCCTGAACCAGATGTTTACAGGGGGAGCCGAGGTAGCTTTCCATTGATTAATGATTCATTTGTGGCCCATCAGGAGGGCTCTTTGGACCCTCTCTGCATTGTGGGATGGTGAAGTATCAAGGAGACAAGGGTCGTCCCGAATCAGGGGAGCGCTCCAAAGCGTGTGCATCAGTGTGTCCTCGTCTCTGTGGTGTCTCAAGCATTCTGCATTGCAGTCCGACCGACCTGTCTTATCACTGATATATCAGCATTGGCGTGTATGTTGGATATTGACCGATATTGTTACCGGTTAATCTGCTGTCTTTTTACGGGATCTAGCAGGCTCATTTTTTAAGCTAGTGCGGCGATAGTGGTATCATATGATACTAGAGATCCTGAGGAATCCAGAGATACCAGCCATGTCATGCTAGCGCACTGGCAAAGGGGGCAGATATTGATCCAAATCCAAGATCAATTTTGATGTGGCTTCCTTGAAAGGGATTCCTTGACCTCTCACATCAAGATATCTGAATGAAAATTAAATGTCTCCTCTTTATATATGTGTGTGTGTACTGTATATGTATATAATAAAATGTCAACTGTAAAATATCCTGCCCCTTACATATCTCTGTTACAACTCTTTGATAAACAAATTGGAGGGAAGTTTTCCTGTTATAAAATATATCATGTCACGTGTTGACATGCATTCACAGTGATCTAAGAAAACTACGGTGTTAAAAAAACAACAACAATCAATCAACCAGTCATGTGGTTGTACTTACGGAGATGTTTACCCTTGTCATTTTTATCATTTTGATGCTCAAATTGCGATTTTCTTATGAAATTCATAATATGGGAGACAACGCAGTTCTTGGGAGCACTTCGGGGTTTTCCCATCCTCAGCCTCGTTTTGATTTAAGATGGTGGTCAAGTGAATAAAGCAAATAGAACTTTCAATTTCTTTCAAATTACAAATGATGAAGCCACAGGGAGTAAGTCATTTCAAATGGGAACTGGTAACTCCACGTGCGTTTGCAACATGCGATGCTGAATGACAGGTGTGCCAGACTACAAATCAAAGTTGAGTTGCCCTCAACGTTTCTCATGCTCCAATGGCGCTGTGTCGCGAATCACAACTAAGAGAAAGTCGTTTCTCACCCCCATTTCCCGAAGGTTCCTGCTTCCATCCAAAAAATGGAGTAGAAACTAACGCTTGCTGTCAACCAGTTCTTAGTATGTCCTAACCCAGTTCTATGTTTCTATCTTCATATCACTGAAAGAAATACAGCTTGGCTGCCATTGTGGGAGCTCCAGGCACATACATGTGTATGAACAATGAGTTAACATACTGTGAAAAAAAAATGAAAAAAAAAAAGAATTGAAAATATGTTTAACATTAAAGACGTTAAAGAACTTCGATGATTTCAAATTGGGACCATGTAGACTCAACCACACACAATTACGTGCAATGCAATTTGGTAGATGAGACTACATGGTCCTCATTCTACATGGTCCAGCAATGAGGACCTTGTAGACTCAACCACAACATTCTGTGTTTACTCCACGTAACCGTATGTGGTTGAGTCTACACGGTCCTCGTTTCAAATCATCGAAAATCTGAGTGCACCTTTAAACAACAATTCATGCCGCTTCCTTTATGGTACACAAGCTAATGACAACATTCATTACTTTACATCCAGGCGCACTCAAGCGCCATTTGAAGGAAGACCCGGCCTCATCAAATGTGATATCTTGAGAAAATGGTAAGATGCTCTTCCCTCCGAGTTTTACACAGCATCGGCAAAATACTGCGGTACTTGTACTCCGGGAGATAAGGCTTTTCGCGTGTCAGACTACGCTGTTCTACGTTATTTTGGCTTACTGGTCAAAGCAACAAACACACACTGCGATGAAATCTACATCATCAAGAGTACGTTTGGCTCCTATCGACTCAATTATCTCTCTGGTGACATCACTCATGGGGTGTGTGAGATCATATCTGCACACCTGATGTGAATCAGCAGGTCCCACATGTGAGTAAAGTCACAAGTTCACCTTGGAAGAGGAAATCACTCCAACACTGCCGTCTTGCAAAACTGAAATCACTGAACTCATCAAGTATATTATACAACCATCATCGCGACACATTTTTCCGGGCCTATCAAGCAGTGATATCAAGTACTTCATGTTTTCCAGTGGCATGGTGCTTCATTTTAATCAGTCCCTCGGGAGTTTCCATCTCCAACTCATTTCTGGAGGTTTTAACTTCCACGTCTGTCTTGGTACCACTCATGACTCTTGGAGTCAAAGCTGCCAGCCATTTGATAACTCGCAGATTTGAAAAAAAAAACAACGTCTTCTACATCTGTCTTGTTTGTCAGCTTAATAAGTATGCATACCAAAGCACTCGCCATTATGCCTAAAGCCTTGTTGTGCAACTCTCTTCATATGTAATGTCAGGATTTTCCAATTCCTAATTCATCAATTATTTAGTCATTTCACAGCTGTCATTTTGCTTATTGTAATCATCTTTCTTCATCTACTCTCTGGATATTATTGTGGTGAGCCACGGTAACCTACTTTCTGTCAGGATGTTTTTCTGTCCCTTTTCATCAATGCTGAACCCAATATAAATGTTATTGATTAGAATTGTTTAGCCATGCCAGAGTGCATCCCATCACAGTGTTCTAAAGGGCAAAATGGTTGCCAATAAACCAATACACGACTAGGGATTGAGCATATCAAAGCACCAACTAAATCGGACATTTTCCTTTCGAAAGTTCCGACCAGCAGTGGGTGAACTACAATATAATTTGTTCTGTGGTTGAAATGATACAAAAGTTGTCACAATAGTCATTTTTTAAAATGACTTTGTGGAAGACTTTTACAGGACAAGACCTATGCTTCTCCGGCGAATAGATGGATTTATGTTTGCCATTCTCCGTAATGTAATTAAAACGATGTATTTCTGGGACGCTGGGAAGTGTCGTTACGATTTCTTCCCGAGATCTCTCGTGAATACGATAGTGAGAGTCTCCGGGTCTTAGTCCCTGTGAACAGGGGGCGGTGTCTATCCTCAAAGAGACAGTCTCCAATCCATGGATAATAGGATAAAGGAGACCGCTCAGAATGACCTACACTGTGTTGGATTCCAGCCTGCCCTCTGAGGGGATGATGAGGGGATCTACACCATGCCAAGGAAAAGAGCCACCACCGGGCCACCGAGGCCTCACTGCTGGAGCCAATAAGCACTCAAAAGCCTGTAGCTTTCCACTGGTCTGAGATATACATTTACTTGATTACTAGAAGGGTGACTCATTTGACCATATAAGTTTTATATTGTTTGTTTTATGAATATTTTTTATGTACTCGGGGTCTCTCTTCAAAATGAGATATCGATCGCAATGTGACTTACCCGATTAAAGCTGCAATAATCATTTTCAGACCGCATTTTGCACATTTTCAAAACTTCTCAGGAACACCTGCTGATGGAAGGTCTCACTGAGTCTTCGTGTCCTACTGAAACGACCTTGTGCCACCAGCAGCCAGTCTGTTGTTATTTGATCATTTATTTTCTTTGTTGACAAAACTCGGGCTTTAGCCCCGCCTATTTTTCAACCATTCTATAAAAGCATCCTTGAACAGTATTATGTTTGTAGGTTAAGTATTTAATGTTCACTATTGGCCATTTTGGCCATAATCACCTTGTTCAATAACCAGGAAATGCCCAAGAGACAGTCGTAATGAGGTTGATAAATCTAGTAATCTATGCATATTTTCAGCAAATCTCTTGTGCTAGCAATGCAGAGTAATGTTTATACGTGACGTATTTACAATGTGTTTTAGGGGGCACTTTGTTTGTTTATGTGTCCTCGCTGCCCTCTAGTGGTCAGAAAACGACTATTGCAGCTTTAAATAAAGGTTTATATCTAAAATGTTTTCCACTGCCTGTGTTCTGTGTCCATTTTACTTGCACATATACATTTTCAGGTGTAACAAGGGGTTTGTGCACTGCAACCTGATCATAGATAATCCCTTCTAGAAGATCTGTCCTGGATGAGATTGGTTGCTGATTCCCTGCATTGACAAGAGCCAGTTGATTGATTCGGGGTCGCTTGTCAATTTTGCACGGCATCCCGAATCAAAGCACAGACATAATGGCTGCGGAGTATGTTCTTTCGACCACAGATGCACTTACTTGATGACGTCTGGGTGCACCGATATGGCATTGATACCTTTTTCACGCAACGATAATTGGGAATTTCTCCTGATGTATATTGATATAGTATAAGGACTTTTCATATGAAAATATTGTCTGTACCCTAGTCACAATAGCACCCGTCTAGCCTAGCCAAGCTTAAAAGCTCGTTGAGTAGGGTCTTTTTTTCCATGCCTTGGCACAGTTGGCCAATCAGCAACGCCAGACCTCGTCCCAACTTTCACCTAAAAGGTTAGAAACTAGGGGTGGAACGGTTTGCAAAAATCACGGTTTGGTTCATTTTTGGTTGTTTGGTTTTTGGTTCGGTACGGTTCAGCAGGGGGGAATACCATTGCCAATTCCAATAGTATTTGGTAAAAAATAATATCCAAAAAGAAATAAAAATAATAATGTTTGCCCTCAATGTTAGCTGAGAGCATACAATAAGTAACACATACTTATCTATTATCTATTATTTGTTGTAGGTGGCTCTCATAAGAGGGGGTGTCGCAGCACTTTTTTCCTCTTTTCTTTCTTTTTTTTATCTCACTCTGGTATAGTAGGCAATTGCAGTCGAGTAACTTTCCTCTGTGTAGGACTAGAAGTGGACTTGTTGGCTAATTCTTTGACATTTGTGCCTCGTGTCTGCACAGGTTTCGGAATTACCATGTTGATGAAGTGACCGCGAGAGGAAGTATGAACTCTTATCTGAATTCCGTGAGCCCATGGAGGTGTTACAGAACGGGCACACGCCGCAAATCTCGGGTCGTGCGTGAGTCGTACACACGGAAACAGCCTGTCAAGGACGGGCCTGAAAAAGAGGGGTACAATCTGAGTGGTGTTTTCAGCAAAAAACTATACCAACTTGTTGAAAATGAGTATAATAGGGAACATTTAAGGCTTTGGTTATGGATTTTGCCCCGTCTGAATCTGTATGGAGAGGTTGTTCAGCGTGAATACTTGGCACTGTTAACGGACCGGGACCATGACATTAAAAATATATTGACTCTCGCTTACAGTTGCTTCTTTATTCATTACTATAGACAAAACTACATATGTAATGTTAATGCACCCCCACAACAACAGACTTAAACGATGCTGGCAAATATGTGATTTAGCTTGTCTTGTCCACTTAACAGTAGCCAAATTGCCATTTCCCACACAACCTGATGACAGCTACACTCACAACTCGCCTGGGCAAACTGAGAGATTCCGCTGGGTTGTTGATCTAAATGCAGCAGGTGCGAGGTACTAACGTTAACTGAACTCTTTAGTATTCCCTAGTTTCAGTGTTGTATGACAGTAAATGGAAATGGTCAATGTTACTCCTACATGAGTCAGTTGTTCTACAAACAAAAGCACTCCATACACACCCCACGAGTGATGTATTGGCATTGTCAGAGTTCTACAGTAGCAAAGTGAACCGGACGGTTTCAAGGCGCCCCGAACCGTGGTGGGCATCCCTATTATAAACCTTACTTTTATGGTGACCCTAAACTCACGCCCCACCTACCCTAAAATAGAGATGGAATAGAAATAATTTTGTGATCATCGAGGGTGTTCCTCAACCAGGGTGTGGGAAAGAAATTCCACGTTGAGTAGACTATTTTGCAATCCATGTCAAGCTATTCACCTTTGATACAGGCTAGCCAAGGGCTTACATAGCTTAGTGCTAAACTCAGAAGTGCCTGGAGCAGAACAGGAAATGCCAAGTCAAGTCAAGTCAGATGTATCTGTATAGCCCAAAATCACAATACATGTCTCAATGGGCTTCACAGGCCCACAAAGGTACCACACCCCCTGATTAAACTCCTAAAGAGGAGTAATTCAATACTCCATAGATGAGCAATTCAATGGGAGATCCCCCCAACCAGAATGCCAGATGTGCTGGTGTTGAAGTGGGCAACAAAGGTAGTAATAATAGTAATGATAGTACTAATTACAAAACAAATTGATGTTAAACAATAGAGGGAAATTCATGGAAAGATATGATAGGTTAGCATAGACAACAGGGCATGACCGCGTCAATAGAGATGGCGTCAACAATGTCCAACGAGTAATCAATCGGGGTGATCGTACGGTAAAGAAAACATCATTACTATCCGTTATCCGTCATCTGCCGTCGTCATCGTCTCCTCTGTAGGAGAGAGGAAGCTACAACGATACATCATCGCCTCCGAGTGGTCGCCCAGTCGCATTACATTAAAAAGCAATGTAATGTTTATGTAAAAAAAAAAAAAAGCATCAAAAGTTTATTGATGACACATGGCGAAGAGTTGACAGACACAGATCCAAAACCTGAACAAAGCCTGAAGGATCCAAGCAAACAGAATATGCAGCTGACGATGGCTTATAACTGAAACGCGTTCATTCTTTGTCCACAATAAATTGAAGATTATTGATCCGTGAGTGCTGGTATTCTGTTTGCTTTTACTGATAACACAACATGCTGATTTATAACCGACTCACAACACTTGAGTGGAGAAATATAACGAATACAGATGCTTCCATACAGGTGTACTGTACTGCATAATAGATACAATTAAACAGTTAACATCCTATCATGCTCTGTGCATGTATACAAATGCTGAGCAGGCCCAGTTGACCTCGATTTTGGATTAAGGTGGCAAGAGGAAAAAATCTACGTGACTTTGAAAGCGGGTTCATTATTGGGGCACGGATGGCAGGAGCTTCAATCACAAAGAACATCTCTATCCTGATGGGAGTGGTCTCCTCCAGGATGACGACGCCCCCATCCACAGGGCACAAGGGGTCACTGAATGGTTTGATGAGTATGAAAAGCATGTGAATCATATGCTATGGTCTTCATAGTCACCAGATCTCAACCCCATTGAACACCTATGGGAGATTTTGGACTGACGTGTTAAGACAGTGCTCTCCACAACTATCATCAAAACACCAAATGAGAGAATATCTTTTGGAGGAATGGTGCTCCATCCCTCCAGTAGAGTCCCAGAGACTTGTAGAATCTCTGCCAAGGCGCATTGAAGCTGTTCTGGCGACTCATGGTGGCCTAACACCTTACTAAGACACTTAATGTTGGTTTTTCCTTTAATTTGTCACCCATCTGTCGCTGTGCTGCCAGAAACCACAACGTTACAGAAGCATCTGCCTCCAATTTACTTTGTGACTGCTACTTACTCAGCTGTTTCAAATATGTTGTCAGTTACCTGTACATTGGCAATTATGTTGGTTGTTGAAAACATCCAACATAAATAACTTTGCCTGCCATGGATGAAAACGTACCCACATGCTCCCACTTTGAGGTGCCTCACGTTTCTCACACCTTTGGCTCTGTGCCCTAATGTAATGCAATTACCCAGCCGAGGGCTTTCCCTGACCGCCAGGGGAATGCGGAGCAGCAGAGGGACACAGCGAGGGGAAACTCATATTCCGACTATGAGAAACCCGAATGTGATCGCTGGTATATTGTCGATATTAGCCGGGATACTGAGGCATTAGTATCCCATTTACTGTTACTGGGTAAGTTACGTTTCCATGTTAATAGCAATATTCTCTTCACTTATAGAGGGGGGTTGTGATATGAAGATGATATAAACACCTTATTCTGATTAAAAAAATACCGTATCTGAGATATGTGCTGGTATCGTATCCAGAATACTGTGAGCATGTAAATGCACCCTCTGTATCCTGGAGGCTCTTAGGTTATTGGTGGTGACAGGACAGGCGAGCAAAGTGTGCAGAGAGTAGTGGAAATGCAGTAAGCACCATTGATGTCAGTTCATCAGATTGGGGAATTTGTTTTTGGTGGGCCTGTCTATCATTGTGGTGGACCTAGGTCTACAGCATGGACAGCACCGGGAGAAAACTTGGGGACAGAAGGAGGTCGAAGACAGGACTGTCTGGACACCAGAATGGTGTGAAACTGAACAGCCCGAAAAGTGTTTGACAGAAATCAGTGGGAAGACACACACGTTAATGATGTGATATTTAGTGCGCTACTGTATATGCAATTTTCCGATGATTTCCGATGATGTCCGTTTTTGAAAGACTGTTCTGGTGAATCGGGAGTGATTATTCCTTCATTTACTGAGTCAGGCAGCAGCATAATACAGCCGTGCACCACTACACAAGCAAACGCTGCCTTCCCACCCCAGTGTATTATCAAATCACAGGAACATGACACTTACAGGAAAATCCACCCTAAAACAGAATTCACACTGTGCTATTTCAACGAGCTGAGAGTCTTGTCTCTCTTGTGTTCAGCTTAAGGAGAGACTTGTTCATATTCTAAAATAGAAACTAGGCCTGGGCGATATGGCCAATATATCATATCACGGTATTTTCCTTAGTTTTGACGATACGGTATAACGGTATTTGACAGTATTTAGTTTTCCAGTACAAATTACAATGTGATATTCTTATGTCATTATCCTGTAATACAGTTGTCACGGTGCCATTTCTTTCAAAATGGTCTATTTTCTTTTACTTTTTTGAAATATTGCTGCAAGGGACCATTTTTTTATGAACTTAAAATGATACAGTATATTTAGTTGCAGAGTGGAGCTCACAACTCTGCAGATCCACCAGGCCATCTAATTGCTGTAAGTCCTTTTACGGCAAGCGGTTACTGGCCCCAGTCAGTCAAGACTTGGTATAACAGCCAATCATAACATTAAGGTCAGTTTGTGGGCCAGTTGGGCTGCAGGGTCATTTCATAAACTGATCTATTTCATTTGCCACAGGGAATGACTGGTGAAGTCCGTTCGCTGGGCCTCTCTCGCTCTCCAATGAATTCTGTTCACTGGGCCACTCTCTCTCTCTCTCTCTCTCTCTCTCTCTCCCCTCCAAAAACACAACAGAATTCACATGGAGCCTGATGGGGCCCCTCTTACACTCATCAAGCCCAGGTTTATTTGAGAAGGCAATTTGACATACCACACTATGTTAAAAAAAATAAATAAATATCCGAACTATCCCTTTAAAGGGATGTCTGATTAGTGGGGAAACAGCTACCTCTATACCTTTTGGCCCCAACTTTCATTTGTACACTGAGGGCTGGAGGAGCTACCTCAGTTTTCTTCCTCACAGTGAAACAGTCTGCTAATGAGCTGAATATACCAAAAGGTGAATAGAGCTAACTATCTGCGATAATAGCAACAAAACATTTTTGCATGTGCGGAGTATATTAACCATTATAAATGTTATTCTGGAACACTCTGGTGTTGTTTTTTTGTTTTGAGCTCCAGCAATCAGAGTTTTGACAAGCAGTTACATTTTATATTGAGTCTTAAATATTATTATCTTAAAATAAGTTAAAATATCTGCCAGTGGGGTGAGAGAATTTCTCTTATTCCAATGCAGCTGCTCTTATTTCAAGAAATGTATTGAAACAAAGTGACAGTATCTTGAAATGCGGCAGATTGCTCCTTTTGTTCCAAGATTCATGAGTTCAGTCTTCTGTGATCAATCATTAAGTGGCAAGCCCTGGAAGGAGACTGTGTATTCTTTGTTGGAGCTGAAGAATAGCTTGGTGTACTCGTAGGAACTTTGGCGTGGATCAGGGGAGGATGCTTTGGACGAAACGCCTGCACTGGGGTGTGGCAAATCCTCCCCCTGGTGGAGCCAGCGGAACATGAGCCGCCCGTGTGCCAGAGAACCGACTCCCCCACTGGAAGGAAATGCCTGTGCGGCCGAACCCCTCGCCAAACAGGTGAGTTTGGGTTGGAGAGCCTGGAAGCAGGAAAATCTCCATCTATCCATTTTTGTAGTCTCATTTAGGCCTGGAGAAGGGGGGCCCCCAGCGGGCACGATTCTTCTCGGACAGGCCTAGGCATGGGTGCCTTGTCCCTGGCCTGCTCGGCAGGAGGAGGGGAGCCCCTGCAGGCACGGCCCTTCCCGGACAAGACTCAGGGCATGGGTGTCCTGTCCCTAGACTGTGCAGCAGGAAGGAAGCAGTCAGGAATGAAGGCCAACGGCTGGGCAACTGGTAGTGCAGGCAGTGACAGTGGGACATGCAAAGCCTGAGATGCTTGGAACTGGTGAAGGAGCGAACGGTGAGTGTGGTTTGTACACTGTCCTCGTTGACAGGCGACACCTGAGAGTTATCAAAGGTGATGGGTTCACGTGAGAATTTGGTCATGGTGGTAGTTGGTAGCTGTTATGGAATGTGTGAGAATAAGGGAGAAAAGTAATTAGCTCTTGGCTTAAGAATGAAAGGGGATAAGTGAACTGAACTTTGATAATGTTGCATTGAAAAACGTTGATGCAATCTTAGGCTATTTGTATTGTGATAAGGACAGCTGTTTCAACCAACTGGCAGTTTTTCTCACTTGTTTGAAGGAAATAAGATTTTAAGCCTCAATGCGAGATTAAATTATTTGCTCAGATGGAGGGTTGCTGTTTTTTGTTCTTTTTTTTATTTTTTTGGTAGTGTGGGAAGGGAATGGAAAAGGGAACGGAAAAAAAGATGTCTTTACATACCCAGACCTGCTGTATTATTACACTTCAATTGAATTGATCGAGGTCTCAACTGAACAAATTGCCTTGCCCTTCAGGGGGAGAGTGATATAATTAGTTACCTCAGACATTCTGACAGTAAAGGTGTCCTGACCTCTCTTAAGACATCTCAACGCAGCCTCATCTAAGAGCGAGGTGAGTCACACTTTCCCTTTCTCATATCCAGTTATCATCCTGTGCATAAAGATAACTCCACTAAACACTGACAAAAAAAACAAAAGAAGGCCAGGTCTCCTCTCTCTGGGACTTCACACTCCCCGATTTGCAGGCTGATAAAAATGAGCTATAGAGAAGCCTCGCATTGAGATGTAATCGCTGGATAACACATCAATATTTCATGGAGCGGGGTTACGCACGGTGGCCACTGAATAAGCTTTCGGCCCCAACTCTTTGAAGGCGAGGGAAAAAAATGTCCCTCCGAGTGCTCGAAAAGGATGATTCGGTGTCTGAGAGAGAGTCACATTTTGAATTTCAAAAGTAGGATATCCAAAAAGAAAAGAAAAGAAGCGGAAAACACGGACAGCCCGCTTTTATGGAGGCTTGAATTGCGCAAATCTTCCATTTGGCCAGGATGCTGAATGTAGCGGAAGCCTTCAGTCCCGGAAGAGTACATCATGAACTCAACAGTGTGAATAACAGCTACTGTCAATATGCTCAAAACAAGCCACAGTTAAAGTCCCAGTCCGGGCTACGCAATATAGCGACAAAAAAAAGACCTTTGCGCGATATGCTTCGTCAGTCAATTGCAATGATAGCCGATACCTACTATATTACGTAACTACTGCTTTAAAGGTTCATTTGTGCTTCTGACTGAAGCCTGCAGAAATTAGGGGTTTCAATGTGGTATAAAAAAAATTTGACATTACAAAATGTGCAGTGTGCTTTTTAGGGTATCTGCATATCCCCCCAAAAAAATATACATGACATTTTATAATTCATTATCGTGGTAAGCGTTATTGTGATAATCATTGATATCGATTTACTGCTCAGCCCTTGTTCCAGGTAGACCACGTTTTCTGTGTCTGCACAGCAGGCCTATAAACAGAGGCGCATTATAAATACATTACACCATTATCAAGGTTTTATCAACCCTTAAAACTCCATTCCGAACCTGATGGCTCCCACTGAAACCTTTAAGTGCCCTTGGCATCCCCACTCTAGGTCTCAGCTGAATCGAACCCTATTACCACACGGCAGTCAATAAGGCCACTGACACTGTGTGTGTGTGTGTGTGTGTGTGTGTGTGTGTGTGTGTGTGTGTGTGTTTGCACATGCGCACATGTGTGTGTATGTGTGTGTGTGTGTGTGATGCGAAGGCACTGTTCGTCATGACACTTT
>OMKL01048725.1:0-14017 GCA_900302295.1 Parasudis fraserbrunneri
ATCCCTTGGTGAAATTCGGTGCACAGTTTGCTCACATAGATCACGAATCACATAAATCACATTACCACTAAGTCACATATATCACACACCATTAAGTAATGTGCAACAAGTGTTGAAGATAAAATAGAATTAGAGAATAGAGAATACGAAATATACATTCTGCTGTCTTTTGTGCTATGCTACCTTGATCTACATCAATATACAATATGCAATTGCCTGTGCTGAGCAACATCCAACTTCTCCTATAGTACCATAACTAAAACAGAATAAGATAAATAAGAATAAAATAAAATAGAGTAAAAGTACAAATACCCCCCAGATAAGAATAGGGTGATATCATATAATATATATATATATATATATATATATATAATCTTTTTTAGAATTCTTTCTTTTCTATCTTTTTTAGAATCGATTTTAGAAGCCTTGTTCAAGGTTGGTCTATTGATGGGAGACTGATTTTGTGGATGCATATAATAAAGCAATTAACCTCAAGAGGAAGGGGTAAATGGGTGGATTTACGCCTGGTTGTATACTCAGATCCCGAGGTGCAGCCGAGGGATTTAGACTTACAACCGGGCGTAAATCCACCCATTTACCCCTTCCTCGTGAGGTTAATTGCTGCTACAACAGTTAGACTACTAGATATTATTAAAAAAGTTATTTACAAGATTGTAGAATATTCATCCACAACAGAAGTCCCAAGCGGGATAGATCGAAGTCCCAAGCGGGATAGCTGTTCATGTTCACTTACGTTTCTTGGACTGTTTTAACATGTATGAATTCTTCAGTTGGGTGGAGTTCCCCTTGAATAGTCACAAAATCATGGGAATTATAAATGTTTCATATGTTGAGAATTTGATTGACTAATGTGCACAGGGAGATATATAATGGAGTAATTTATTTAAAATAGATTTTTATTTAAATACAATATTTCAGTAGTACATTGAAGTTTATAGAGAAACTGGCTGTTTTAGTAAACATGGTTGTTGAATTATTTGAAAATGTTAAATATTCAAATAATAGTTGTAATAATATTTAATATAATGTAATGATACTAAGAGCTTTGTTGAGTTCATGAGCTTGTTCAGTCATTGTGTAAAAAATTATACAGGCAATAAAATTGTAATAAAAAAAAACATGTGCGAAAACAAACAAATACTTTGTGCTAAGAACGGTTTGTTGAATGGATTTTATTTATGGTTGTTTTATTAGTATCCAACACAGAACCAGGTTATATGAGGAGGCCCGTGTGGGGTTTCCCTGTATATAAGACAGCTGAGCCAGCTATGAAGCTGTAATCGTTTAAATCAACTCAGAAAAATAAACAGCATATCATCAGATTCTTAACTTTCTAAAAGGCTAGCAAGAACATTTCAAAAAACTAAAAAATGTCAATTATTGCAATCATTTTCCTACAAATCACTATTGCCACTTTGTCCTCTACGCAAACTATAGCTTAACAATTGGATGTGGAGAGAAGCATAAACGTGTTTAAAGTACACACACACACACACAGTACACCGACCATCCCTTTTAATACAAAGAGAAAGACAGTTAGTTCTGGAATTCAGTGATGTCCCAGATGAATTTGAGTGGTAGGCCCTTCATCCTCTCCTCATAGACCTTATTGAAACGCTCGCTCTGAGCCACCGTCAGTGACTTCTTCCAGTCTCCAGTGGTACCTGACAAAACATACAGAGGAGTCCCATAAACAATGAATGTATGCCGGGTTGATGACATCAGTCTGAAGCGCTCTATTCATTGGCTCTGGGCACTCACCTTTCCTGAGGAAATGTCTGCTTTTGTCAGTGATGTTTTCAGGTAGGGACTCAAAGTAATTAGCCTTGGGGTCACATTTCATGTTGTTGAAGGTCGCCCTCTCTACGATATGGTCTATGGCTGCGCCCGGCAGGTTCTTCCCTACAAACTCAGACAAGCGTACCACCACAGACTTCAGGTCCTGACGCAAGGGAGAAATCAGAGAACAAGGTTAGTGACTGTAAGTGGATGTGTGCATGCGTGTGTATTATGTATACATGCACACTCGTGTGCACATGTGTGTGTTTGCATTCAACCCTACTTTCTTCTTTACAATAGCAACCTGGTGTGTGTGTGATTGATTGAGTGAGTGTCAGCGCTGATCACCTTGATCATCTCTTCATAGCTAACGAAGAGGATGTTGTATTTGTCTTGGTTGGTGTACCATCCTCTGACATGGTCAAACCAGCAGCCTCCAATCACTAGACAGAGAGCAAGGGGGGGGGTTAAAATTCTCAAAATTACTTTAAAGGCACTACTAGTAAGATTTCGACATCATTATATCATTGTAAATTCAATGTCGCACACCTTGGCAGGATTATGCAGAAACATGATGAGACCAATGAGAATGAAAGATAATTGACAAGACTGGAATGAGTCAGTTGGCCTCTATTTTGTATTTATATTGTGCGCCACCGGGTTGGATCCATAGGAGTTCTGCTGAATGGAAGGCTAAAAGGAAGCCTTTCCAAACTAAATTTGCTTTATCAACAAAACGAACTCCACATTCACGGTTAGTTGGGCCTGCTTACCCTCCCGTAGCTTCTTTAAAACAAATCCCATGTGGGAAGATACCAGGGGGCGGGAACAAACAGCAAAATCTCCTTGGCAACAGCAAGCGAGGGGGTTGATGGGAAACGTGGTTTTATTGTGAGAGCTACCAATCGTTTCAGTAATGGTCTAATTTGTGTACTGTAATTATAACTAATTTGAAAATGTATATATTACATTTCTCCTTGTAGTAGCTTTAAAAAAGACACCAGGAGAGAGGGGGGAAATTAAGAGCGAACGAGTTCGAGTCTCCTTGATTGTTAGCTTGCTGGTACTCACTCCGTCCACTGAAGAACTTGTCTAACATCTCGTCATAGTCCACAGGGCTCTCCAGCTGCTTCATGAGTTTGGAGTAGTGGAAGTAGGATACCAGAACATCCTTAGGGTTCCTGAGAACATAGATGACCTGAGGAGTCCACAAGATTCTGGGGATTATTTGGGAATTTCATTACACGTGTGTGTGTTTGTGGGTTTGTGCACATGTATGCGTGTGTATATGTAGGAGAGGGAGAGAAAGAGATGAAAATCAGAACCTTCTCAGTGTGTGTTTGTGCGCATGCATGTGTGTTTGTGTGCTTGCACATGAGCGTGAACTGACTTTGGCCCTCTTCTTCTGCAGTTCCTTGGGCATGAGGTGTTGCTGGAGGTGGGTGACGAAGAGGCGGGGGGAGCGACGTGTCTTGTAGTTCTGAGAGCAGAAGAGCTGGGGGGACCGCTTGGCATTGGTGCTGTTGGGCCCATCCAGGTACTCCAGCCAGGGCATACAGTCATACATGATGGCATCTTTCAGCTCTGGGAAGTCCTCCTCGTAGATTAGGGTCATGATCCGCTGGGACCACACCGTTCCTATGTGGTTTCGGTTCAGTTTAAAGGTTAATTCCATTTACTTTCAACCTAGACCGTATTTTCCCATCATTCTGACTAAAGTCCTATATCAATTGGACCATGAAGAGCAAATTGTTTTTTTTCTCCAAGCACTCAAATTGGCTGCAACTCTGGCCAACCATACGACTCTCCCTTTTTACTTTCATCCTGACCAGGCATCAAACAATGCACTCTTACTGCAGCCACTGTCCAGCATTCCCTGCTGTAGCTTTGTATAACTTCAACCAGACAGGTTCTATTTCTTGCTGACTGCAGATCTCGCAGTTACATAGAACAAAAAGTTAACATTCCTTGCACTTTTCCCCCTGTGAAAATCCCATATAGGGTTATTTGACATTTGTTTTGCAGTAATGTGACTTCATTTTGTATTATATTTTAGTAAAAAAAAAGAAAGAAAGAAAGAAAGAAAGAAAGAAAGAAAGAAAGAAAGAAAGAAAGAAAGAAAGAGAAAAAAAAGATTTACACTGTAGATTTAGATATGATAATTTTTTACAAATTAGTTTGAACTACCTTTTCTAAGTAACCTTAACAAAACTATATTCCTCTTATTCTCCCAGTATGACGTAATTGGTAGCTTGCAAAGTGATGCTTTCAGAGTAGCTTCCTCAACACTGCATATTTCATATGTATATTTCCTGAGACAAGTATTTTGTAATTAATTTTGATGCTTTGGCACTTTGTATTATTATTATTATTATTATTATTATTATTATGCATTTATTATCATTCCTTCACTGTATTTCTTTTCCAAATTGTTGCCCACCTCAACACTTATTGCACGCCTGGCCATCCTTGTTGGAAGGATCTCTCACTGAATTGCCCTTCTGCAGTTCCTCCCATCTTTCCTATGAAGGTTTTTGTGAGAGTTTTTCCTCATCTTCATTGAGGGTTAGGTCCGGGGGTGTTGTACCATTGTGGGCTTGTGAAGCCCGTTGAGACAGGTAATGTGATTTTGGGCTATACAAATAAATTTGACTTGACATGCATGTTGATGTATTTTTCCATTGTAATGTGGGCCTGTGAAGCCTGTTGAGGCATTTTATTTAACCTTTATTTAACCAGGCAAATCAATTAAGAACAAATTCTTATTTACAATGACTCACTCATTACTGTGATAATGGACTATACAAATAAACTCGATTTGACATTTTGCCTATTTGTGCTTACATTGTCTAAGTTTGCTTGGTTTATAGAGAAAAATTATCTTATTTGATGTTTTGTTTGTACCACATGATAATATCACTTTGTTTTTCCTCATTTTTACCATAGCCTAGTTTTTTTTCCATAACAGTCTATTTCTCAAACTGCCCTCACCTGATTTGGGGAAAGTAACTACGAAAACGTCGTCATCTCTGATCTCAAAGTGTTCCAAGCTGTCAATGTACTCCGGTGTCGTTCCATATTCCTCATAATTGAAGAAAACAGTCCCTTTGTATGCAAATAGAGTATCACTGAGACACTTATATTCTTGCTGAGCCATGACCCGGTATGTGGTACCCAGTATCAGTTTGTCCAAAAAATAACAGATACAACTGAAACTGAAAATGGCATATGACTGGAGACAAAGTCACAGGAAAGAGAAATGCTCAGTGAGGGAAGGTTCCAAGGGATACCTTTTGATGCATTAGATAGGTTTATATACCAACCAATACCAGCTGTCAGCCAGCCACAAACCACAGCACTCAGAAATGGAATGGTTTGCAGTTTCTGTATACAACTGAACCCAAGGGTGAGAGTTTATTTGGTATCAGTGGTGGGGGATGTAGCAAAGTAATATGGGGGATCTGCAATCATTTTGGTGTCTGTTTTGCTTTGCTGTAAATTAATCTAAAGAAAAAACAAGTAATTAGATCATGGCCTAGAGTAGAAGGAATCTTAATTCCAGAAAAGAAAGAATTGTTAGGCTGAGTTTGCCTATTATGTTTGGGGTAAATTTGACCCTGTTAATTTCACAAAATATTTTATTAAAATATATTTTTCATCTTAAACTTTATGACTTTTCCTAATCTTACGGGGAAAGTACCCATCTTTTACATATATTCTCAGCCAACATATATTCTCAGCCAACATGTTCAGCGCCTAAATTCTTTAAACACTCTTCCTTTCTTTCCTTCTCTGTGACTTACAGTATGTATGCTCATGCTGCTGATACAGGAACTCCTACTTGTGCTTGACAGTTTGTCACCATCTTTTAAAGAAAAGACCTCAAATGATGAACATTTACATTTAGTCATTTAGCTGATGCTTTTATCCAAGGCGACTTACAAATTGTGTGCCTTGACAAAGACCCTGTCAAAGAGCATAATTTAGCTCCATTTCAGTGTGCATTCATGTAAAAAATAAAACACTAGTAAACTTAAGTAAGCTCAAGTAAACTGTGTTAAATCTTCCGTTTTTTACATTTCTTTTATGAAAATGAAACGTTTAGATGCACCGATTAATCGATAAAATAATTGTTGGATGAATCGATTACTTAAATAATCATTAGTAGTAGCTCTTAAGGCAACACAAGCACAGAACTTTCAGCATCAAGACAGTGATGAAACACCCATGAAAGAACAGAGACGAAAAAAGAATGGGTGTGGTAGAAATTACTGGGTAGGGAAGTGATTGCAGGTTTCAGTGAGCATGTTTATAATGTAGATCTTGAAAGGCAGACACAAAGATCAAATTGTCCAGGTTCAGAGTCATTTTTAAGGTAATTCCAGTCACACTGTATGACAACTATCCCAGGGTGATGTTACCTCTGGGGACTTTTCATGTGATGAGAGATCAGGTACTGCAAGTGGCGGAGGAGGTTACACAGGAGAGAACAGACTGAGTAGACCCTTGTAATGTAAATTAACAAATAATTAAGTCATGTCAAAAAGGTTTGAAACAGGTTAAACAGGAGAGGACAGATTGAGTAGACCATTGTAATGTAAATTAATGTAAAAAAAAATAAAAAAAATTCAGAGACATTGTATAGTTGCTGAATCATATTCCTGTATAAATTAATTATATTCAAAATAAAATAATATGTAATCACCATAGGTTAATCATCTGAGAAATATCTTTTCAAATCATTTAAGAAGTGTCATTATGCTTCCAGGAAGTATTCTCATCTGTTGGCCAGTGGTCTGTATCCCATCTCTCCTTCCAATTGCTCTGCAGTAATGGCCCCCAAAAGAGGTTGACAGTCTGGATTGAAGACAGAATAAGCGCTCATTTCTCCTGGTTTGCGAGCAGCCGGGCTGCGGAGTCCTTCATAAAGCCAGTAGAAGAGGGAGATGAGGAAGAAAGGCAGGCCAAATTCGAGTTCCGCAAACAGTCCAAGCAGAACCAACCAAAGCAGGGCCTTCAGGAGAGTCAGATTTGAGAATGCAAAATGTCTGGAACACAGCCACTGCCCAAGAGTGCTGTTCAGAAGCCAGTCAGGAGGACCATCCTTCAGGAAAAAACAGAATGAACAATTGTGTACAGGATTCACAAGTTTTATTCACGTGTCTATTCAATTGCCTAGTCAAATGTATGACCTACCAAGTGCAAGTAGTGAAATATATATATATTTTTCATATCTTGCATGTTAATTATTCTATATCTATGATCTTATTCTACGGATTCAGAGAGATGCTCAATTAACAAGTTTTAGGAGACTTCCCCTCACCAACATGAATTAAGTGCTACTTTGGTGCTAACTTACTTGAGCGTTTTCCAGAGGCCTCGCTTCTTTTGTCATTTCCTTTGCCGGCTTGACAGCAGTTGAGTCAGAAGTTGTACACGGAGGCAGGTCACTTGTGTCTGGTAATGTTTTGGACTGCTGGACAGTATTTTGGGCATCGTTTTGTGCCTTTCTTCGAGCTCTAAATTCTGCAAGCTTTTGTTCCATAATCAAATTGCTGCTGTTCAGTAATGATCAGATTCACACAACAGATGATGGCTAGACTGCTACTAGAGCTAAATTTACTGTTGAACACAAAGGCGACTGTCAATTGCAATAACGTTTGCTACTACGTTATTTACATTTATTTTAGAGCAATATTTAACCATACCAACTTTTCGGCCGTTTGTTTACCTTTCATGCCATGTCAGTGATATGCCTGAATCCGGGATCTCTTGTCGTAAAGATATTGTCTGTGTCGTAAATCTGTCGTTTTCCGTTACGTTTTGCTTTTATTTTTGCCACAGTTCAAGCCGCTGTTTTGTAAGCAAGAGTTGTGTACTAGATCGGGGTTGTTTTCACAGTGCGGTGAGTATTATAAACTGCACGTTTAACGCACAGACAAACAAAATGCTCATAAATAGTCAGCTCGTTCGGTTATTTAATGAATATAATGTATATCGCATTTTGGCAGCCCTGCCAAGGCTAGTTAGCTTAACTAGACAGTTTTGCTAACATGAATGCACCGATTGCTAGCTCGCTATTAAAGGGGAATACCACGTATTTTAAGAATTTGCATGTGTTATTCCTGTGCTCCAGGACAATTAAGTCAATATTAAATTGAATAAATATATGATAAACAAGGAGTATATGAGTTATAAGCAAACATATCTATTCTAAATTAAAATAATTTTGATTCGGCCAATTTATTTTTTACTAGTCCAACAAATTGTTGATCATTCAGCTGAAAGTCAAACTCAATCTTCGCCATAATGATTGTGTAGAAAGACCAGCTCCAAATGTTTTTAATAATAATAACCTAACTGAACGACCTTTACTTGGCTTCACATTAAGATGGGATAGTACCCTTCATCAGTCACATTCAGATCAAGGGTGACAAAGTTGCAGGATGAAATGTATATCTAATGTGAGCTTTTTTCCATTTAATCTTTTATTGTTGTAAGATTTGTTTTGTATAGTATCCATTTCAAGATAAGTCTGCCTGCTTGTAGTATACACGAGTATGCAGTTGTGCCATTCCTCTCCCTTTCCAGACATGGCCTCAGCCCCTGCACAACAGCCTACTCTTACCGTTGAGCAGGCCAGAGGTGAGAAGAACACTGCCTGATCATCATTATTTCTTAATTAGTAGCGCCTCTAATATATTGTGAATGCAGACCAACGGATTATGTTTCTGTCTAGCAGTGGTGCTTAGTGAGGTCATTCAGGCCTTCTCGGTGCCAGAGAATGCAGCGCGGATGGAAGAGGCTCGCGAGAGTGCCTGCAATGACATGGGCAAGATGCTACAGCTGGTGCTTCCCGTCGCCACCCAGATCCAACAAGAAGTTATCAAAGCATATGGGTTCAACAACGAAGGAGAGGGTGAGAAAATACTCAATAGCCTATGCTGTGAAACGAAATGGATCAGCCTTGGAGTTATTATGGGGAAACTAGAGAGCGAGACACTCAGCATACAATACAAGGTTTTCATAAGTAAAGATGTACTGCCATGGCCTGAAGATGCTAACTGAATAATGTGAAGCCTGGTACCCAGTAACAAAATAAGACTGGGAATGCGCATGCTCATTTGTTCCCCTTCTAGCCTCCGTTTCCATGACCCGAAAGCAGGCTTCAATTTAGGGTGCATTCAACCGGTCCTCATCAATTCATAAAGTTGGGAATTTATCATGTGAGCAAGTCGTATTTACAAGGTGATAGTGTTCGGGTGCTAGCTTATGAGGTCAGAAAGTCAGGACCAATCGGATTCAAGGCAGCAGATTTAGTCAGATGATTCAACCTTTCTTTTTTCATGCAGGTGGTTTGATCAACCTTTGGGAATCCCAGTATGTCAATATCTCATGTTACTCCATATGCAGAATAAAGTACATTTGCACCACAAAAGGTGAAAGGTCAGTGATGCGTCACAACTCGTAAACTCTGATATCATGGAGTTTACCACTTGTTTTTACAACTTGTTTGGCTGTTCAAGTGCAACTTCATGGACTCAAAGATTTCCGACTTAACCACTTGACGAGGGCCAGCACCATTCTTCAGTGCACATGGGCAGAGGCTCAGGGGCCATTCCCACTTTTTGGCCGGATTATGATAGGAGATTCCTAACCACAAGGGATCAGTTAGGTTTGCAGCAATTTAATGGTTTGTTGGTGGGTGTGACTGTCTGCCAATTAGGGACAGTTTTATTGCATGTGCGTGTGTGTGAGAGAGAATGTGAATATATGCTTCAAATTCATGTCAGCAATGTCCCTATATTTGGTTGAAAAACGCCACCAAACACATTTTTACCCAGAGGCATGGTACATTTAAAAACAAATTCATGAAAAGTAAAAACAAAAAAATAAAAGTTTTATGCAGATGGGATGTTGTATGCACGACTATCATTAGGATGTTTTGAAGAACCTTTATCCATTTCAATTAGTTATGCAACACAATAGACCATGTGCATATAGTTTACAGCTTCCTGGTTTGGCTATCATGCTTTGGGAACAGTATCCATTGTCTGTTTTATTTTCAGGTGTCCTCAAATTTGCCAGATTGGTGAAGATGTATGAGACCCAAGACCCAGAGATCGCAGCCATGTCAGCCAAACTCAAGTCTCTCCTCTTGCCACCACTCTCTACACCACCTATAGGAGGAGCAATACCAGCTTCTTAGGACATATTTTCATTTGCTGGTTAGCTGAAGGGACATAACAGTTTAACTGTAAAAAAAAAAAAAAATTATGTGTGCATGGTTACTTTAATCCAGTGTTTCAAACATTTCCATAGTCCTAAAACTCATGTCATTATTATCATAAATAATGACGACCAGGGGAAGGAACTGAAACCATTTTGCTGTTAGTTTGTTCTGAACGTTTTTCGTTTTGGTTCAAATGTTCCAACCCTGAAAAATTATAAGCACGTTTCTGGTAAGTACAAGATTTAAAGAGGTGTTTTTACAGTATTTCACTTGGGAAACTAAACATTTTACAGATTTGTCGATTAAATAAACTAATCGGTTAGTCAAAGTCTTTGACTATTAGTCAACTCAGAATTTCTTTAGTCGAGGGCAGCCCTAGTTCCAACCTATAAATTATATTTCCAATCTGGTTAGAAAGCCTACATCAATCAACCTGCAAAATGCCTCATGCCTTCCTCACAAAAGCACCCGTTCAGCATGCAACAGTACAGGGTTCAACAATATCATTTTTCTTAAACGCGAGTTTGAAATATAGAGAGCACTGGTGCAAGTGGTCATTTTCACCCCCAATAATATTGAGACCTTGTTTATTTTGGTCCGATGCCAGCCTGCTTATGAGACTTTAGGTGGGTTCAATTTATTAACTTGGATGGACTTTTTGATATGATACAATCTTTCATCAAATGGAACTAGGGTTGCTCTGGTGCATACCCAGGAAGAAAATCGAATGCATACCTTGGATAAGACATGATCAAAGACATATGGCGAGTGCTGAAAACCTTTCTTCTCTGATGCCTGACCTACTGGCACTATGGAATGTTAGTTAGCATCTTCTCTTCAAAATGAAGTGCATTAAAAGTTACTTTTGTCAGGTGGAGTCTGAGAAACAACATCCTCCACCAGAGAAAACAAATACATGGGGAACTTGCCTAGACAGGGGAGCAGTGTTGTGCTATTTTTGGAAGTGAGGGAATTTGTCTACCATCTGCCCATGATTACAGAGTTTAGACAGTGAGCATTGAAGTAGTGTGGGAGCACAAAATCAAGAACAAGGCACTCTCTTGCAGAGTTGGTCATTTAATCTGGGAGATTAATCGGTTTCCTTATCTCATTGATTCGGAACGCTGAAAACCGGCTGTGTTTCTGTTCCACCAAAAAGCACCTTTATTTTTGGTTCCTTCCCCTGATGAATACATAAAGATAGTTGTGTTCACGTCCCTGTGATAATGTGCAATGCGAGGCTGAATTTACAACATTTATATAGTCTACTGTATAAATTCAAGTTACAGGACATGAAACTTTTCATTCCTGGTTTTCCATGAAAAACATTCTTGCTATATAATGTTACTGTAAATTGCTTTTTAATGTTTAAGTATTTATTTGTACTTTTTTTTTTTTTTTTTTTTTAACATTGTGGCCATTTACATGTACTCTCATTGAGCCTTAAACCTTTTCTTTGGATGCCATCTTTTATACCATTTATATACTGTCAGATCTTGACATGTGTTAGGTTCTCATGCTTAATGTATTAAAGTACTTTGAGAGATTGTCTGAATGCGATTTACCTCACTCATTGTAGTGGTTATTTCATAAAGGGAACAAAGGAAAATACCAACACTACTTCCAAAATGGATATTGCTAAATTTATTATGTCAATAAGACTTTGGCAACAGTTTTGATCATTCTCACAGTAAGTGACATTTCACAATCGCATTTTCAAAAGATACTTGTCCTGTACAGAATCTAAACACAATAACATTTCTTGATTTTAATTTATACATAAGGATAAAATATGGACATGTAATTTGGACTCAGGACATAGACCTTCACTGTAATATTTTGTGGTTAGCCCAGCTGTCCAGTCAACAGTAGCAGATGTTTCTTTTGGTAAACATTTAAAACATAAATTAACTTTATAAAACATTTTTTACTGTATACAGATTTTAAGAAACTAGGTAAGTGCCAGTACAATATACACATTCCCTCAAAAGCAGTCTCCGTTTCACCATGGTTCTAGTGCACTTGTAAAACTCAAGAGTGTGAAACTATATATATACACAGTAATATTTAACTTCGCCCATCATAGTATTATGGCAGGAGAAGTTGTCAAGCAATTTAAGTCCAATAGGGTTCAACAGCCAAGCTACTTGAGAAGAAAGTGCCTTTAATGCTGAAACCATCTATTATAAACTGATCATAACATTAATCATGAGGTGTTCATGTAAAAAAAAAAAAAGGCAAACAATAAGTGTGAAACAAATGTGCAATCCGCAACCCCTGTGATGAATGTGAAAGTAAATTACATGTATGACCATGTGCATATTCTACAGATTCTAATTTTTGGAAGATTACAATATTGACAATTGCCACTTAACCCATTGAGGTGTGACTCTTTTTATTATTATTTCTTTTATCATTTTTAGTTTCCACAGAATTCTATTATGGAATTCTAGAACTCTACAGGTTTTGATGACCAGCAGCCATTGTTATTACAATTCTAATCAAACCAATTTGATCGTACATCTCAAAGGATAGAATTGTGTCCCGTCCATTATCAACTAGCTTTTCTAATCAAGTGTCATCACGAGCCATAAAACAAAACAAAAAGATTCCCTTTAGTTTGCGTCACCTGGGGTGTCGTTAAAAGCCCCATTTCATTTACACAAAAATGCCAAAATAAATACAGTATTGCTCTGAGTATACTTGTGTGAAGAGCTCAGTCTGAGCAGTGCTCCCTCTTGTGGTGTATACAGGATCTCAGTCTCACCTGGGTCATTTCTATCATAGTGATAGAAGCCAGGCTGAAGAGTTGCTTTAGAGAGGATGACCTCACATCTCAAAGTGGCGAAAGATGCTTTCAACATAGCCCAGAACCCTTTGCCAGTCAGGTCCGCCTACTTTCAGCATCTCCTCCACCGTCTGTCAGACAGTTAGCATTAAATACGGTAGTTTAAAAAAATAAAAAGTTTGAAAGTTGAAAACATAGTTATGTACTGGACAAGGCCCTCTGGTGTTGTATTACAAGCTGCTTTCCACATTAGAACTGTATCATGCAAAATGTTCATGTAAACATCTCACCAGTGTAGCCATGATTCCTACACTCTGCCCAGTCTGGAAAGCCAGCTTCAGGTTTTCCTTCTGTAAAGAGAACGCACACATTTTTAATGTGGACTCTGTATTCTGAGTCATTTCCCTGTGCTTGTATTGTTTGTTTGTTTGTTTTTTAAGGAATTAAGAGCACCAAATCAGCATAACACACTCCCCCTTTGCACAATTTGTGTCTATAATCTCAAGGTTTGAAAATCCTTCTTAAATTGGTCTAATCTACATCTCCCCTTCAAAATATAAGTGGATTCAATCAGTAAAATGGAAAAAGGATAACAGCTTTCACCTGGATTTATTTCCCCTTTTAGTCCCAGTGCAGTCTCTCGTGACACCAGGTCACCCTGTCATTTCTTGTACTGTGTGTGTGTGCGCGTGTGTGCGTGTGTCTGTTCCTATTTACCTTGTCTGCTGGGATGAGACTGCTGTATGGGATGTGTGATGGCAGGTAGGTATGGTAAACAGCACAGAAGGCCAGACCATCCTCCCAACTGCTGCTGAAGTTGGTGATTTCAATATTCTGCCACACAAGACATTTCCGGGTCAGAGAAGATGCAATTTGGTCAACTGCGATGCATTTTAATCAGCGGTGAAATTCACTTCCATCTCACCTTGTAACCCTGTGTGCGGCTTTGACACCAGCGCAGCAGGGAGTTCCTCCTGGAGCCTCCATGACGTCGTAGTAGCATGCTGAAACCATCCTGAGGTCTGGGGAGAGAAAGAGAAGACTAACAGGTAGACATCGTCAAGACTGCACAGAGGAGATGCTCCCACCTAGCGCATTTATCTGTCAACTGGTCACTATGGTAATGGTCCTGACACTTTTAACTACTTCTCCTTCGTCTGAGTATTTTATCTACAACCCAAGGGGACATCGGTGAG
>OMKL01048728.1:6692-21661 GCA_900302295.1 Parasudis fraserbrunneri
ACGTCAGACACTCCCTCTGCGGCGTAGCTTCCTGCAGAGAGTTGTGACGGACACCTGCGTTTATCCAGAACACCGTTGCTCGGGTGACGATCCGGGTCTACAGCCTTGCTGCCATTACCACCAGGGGACTCGAGGTGCCGGCTCCTGTCCTCACAGCGGGAGTTCTCAGCAGACTCGGTGAGGGAGTCCTCCGGCCCCGACTCCCTCTGCTCAGGAATGGTGAGCAGGACGGTGCTCCTCGCTCTGGTTGTGGGACGCACGATGGGCTCCCCCTCCTCTTCCTCACTCGACTCTTCTTCTGCAGAGGGAAATTCGTTGGCCCGTTCTTCTTCTGTGGTGTCTTCAGGGGTCGATTTGCCAGGCTGGAGTAGCTCTCCGAACCTCTCCTTCAGTTCAGCAGCTACATTCTTGTAGGTAGACTTCACCTCCCTTTTCTCCACCTCCACCCAAATCTTCTCGTAACGTTTCGCCCACAGGATCTGCTCGTCTGCGTCACCTCCGTCTTTAGGCCTATCGCCATCACTCCTCTCATCCTCATTTTCTCCAAATTCGGACCCCACAGGGCCAACGTGGCATGGGTTACTTAGGTCTAACTCAGATGCATCTAATGCATCTCCTCTTTCCTTTGATGGCATGAATAGACAAAGAGATACAATTAACATGAACTCAGCGAATAAAAAAGGAAAAAGAAAAATTTGTCTTTACAATACATAAGGGTTACAAAATAAAGAAGAGAAAAAAATTCATATCACTTCATCACAACACTAAATCTTAATGCAAGGCAATATAGGGGAAATCAACCAAATCAACATCCTGAAACAGAGAATTACATGCAACACTTGCATATACTATTAATATATTCTAACAGGTAGATTTTCAAAAGAGTAAGAGTGAAACGTAAACATGTGACCACTCTACGCTCAGCTACGTTTTGGGAATCTACTTTCAATGAACGTAAGCTATACAGCCTGGGGAACCGCTCTCTGCCAGCAGAGCGCATTATTAGAATATGTGGAAGTACTTAAAAAGCTTATCTCATTTTAGAAACAATGGACTGCAAAAACTTCAAACAAAATAAATGTTTTTCACGTGCATTAAAAAACCTACTGTAATAAAGAACTAACAGGCATAACCCTATCCTTCGGACTATTTCCTGTGTTGATGGCAATGTTTGGAAATAGTGTTGAAAATCTCAGCCAATGAAATGGTACAGCATATTTAGTTGACGTGGTCTACCACTGTTGTATGGCGCACGCATTTAACTATATAATAAGGGGTGCGAGCCAAGACTAAGCCGAGTGTTGTGCCAAGTGCAGAGCGCAAAGCGCAGCAGTGTAAATGGGTTGTTGGCATCAGATGGAATGGAATTCACGCATCCGAGAGGGCATACCAGTCTTTTTACACCCACAATCTGCTTTGCGTCCTTTTAAAAATCTACCTGTAGGTGTATTGCGGCAATTTCTGTGACGACTGCAGTGGTCAAGAAAGTAATTTAGTATGATACAAGACTAGAATCGTTGCCCTTGGACTCTGCTTACAAGCACCACATCTACTCAACATGGGTTCAAATAGGAGGGAGGCAAAGGGAATCCTGGGATTTTAAGGCCTTGAATGTGACCCAGACAAAGACAGAACAGTAGAATGTCAAAAACTGAATACAATTTCTTCAGCTGTGCTTGATTTTAAGAAAAGAAAATGTTGCAACATGTCTATTATTTGGGTTGATTTTTACCAGAAACGTTGTGTACTATGGGAAAAATATGACAAGAGGGTGAGAAATTAGGTAGGATGGAGGTGGTGAGTTGCATTCTATGACAAAGACCCACCTTTTGTGGCTGCTCCTCAGGCTCTGGACTGCTTTCATTATCTCTTACAACAGGTGAAGGCTCACGCACAGAGGAACCTGCAGAAAAACAGGTGAGAACCAGTCTTATCCAGAGCAGATGACATGTACGCAAATAGTTCTGCTTAAAAGCCATGGGGTGTGCCTTACCTGGTTTCAACGCTGCCCGAGTCTCAGCTAAATCTGGCAATGGATTTTCAGCCTTCACTGGACTGGAAGGGGAGGATGCATTATCTGAGTCCCAATCTGATTCTAAGCGACAGAAAGACAGAGTTGTAAATTATTGTGGCTGCTTCTTTTGTGCGAATTGGAAAAATGCAGTGTTGTTTTATAACCTTATAGAAAAACATCAAATAACATGGGCATGAGAGATCCAGTAGTTCCTTACCCTCTTCACTCCCTGGTTTCTGAGGCTGCCCCCTCTTCAAGCGGGGTTGTGGCAGGGGCAGGGATCGGGTAAAGGAGCGAGAGGTGAAAGAACGTGGGCTTGGCAGTGGGGAATCTTTCTTATCTGCAGGAGGCACTGCGGTGATGGTGTCTTGCTCCCGGTCCCGAGCAGAAGGCTGTGGGACGGGGGATGGAGTAGAACCCTCCGGAAGCTCTTCCACCCCCGGGGAGGGCAGTCTGCGGCCAGGGAGGGTTCTCCTACTGGTGGTGCTGGCTGAGTCCCAGTCAGAGGCATCTGGCCCCAGAGACATGATGAGAACATTAGGGATATGTCTGGTGGGTCTGTCAGCACTACAGCAGAGCTCTACAGTGAGTAATTTTTTTCTTTTTCCTTTTTTCAAGGAGCACATGTCCCTAAATGGGTCCCACGGGGGAGAGATTTTTGGATCACGATCTGTGAATATAATTGAAAACATTCCTCTTTTGTATCTCAAGATGCATACACGCTCCTTTTCAAATCTTCTGGGTAGCATTAATGTAAATTTTTAGGTCAGGAGCGTGTGCTTCTAAAATGGTTGGCACTGTAGAACGCTGTACCTCAGCTGGGGGCTGAGGGAAGCACTACAGGCAGCAGAATCAAGAAGCGAATCTAATCAACTAGATATATGCACTGACCTGCTTTGCGAGCTTCATAAAAGTGTGATAAGAGAAAGACAGAAGATACAAATAGTAGTTCAACTGGGAAGATTCAGACAAGTGTATGAGTGATTAATACCTTCAAACTCATATGCTACTGTTAAAGCAGCTACAAGGAGAATTTTCAACAAAACATTTTATGACAAAAATCATTGTCATTGGTTTGCGATACCTTCGTATAATTACAGTAAACAAATGAGACCATTGCTGAAACAACTGGTAGCCTAATTCTCATAAGACCACATTTCCCATAAACCCTGTTGCTTCCTGTTTTGCCTTTAGCTTCCACCCCACAGCATGTTGGTGTTTTGATGACTAGAGAATAAACTGACAAGCCTTGCTAAAGGTGAACATGAAGTTATTTTTGTTGATAAAGCAAGTTTTGTTTGGAAAGGCTTCCTTTGCGCTGTAATGCCTTGAGCAGAACTCCCCGTGCATCTGGCCCGGACAACACAATATCAACAACATGTTTCTGCAGTAATCTTGCCAAGGTATGGACAATGAATTTACGATGATATATTGATGTCAAAATCTTCCCAGTAGCATCTTTAAATTGTTCAGCTTACCTTCGAGATCATCAACGTCGCCAAGACCGAGTTCTTCCATTACGTCTATGGAATAGAATAAAAGACAAGGATAAGACAAATGGACCAGACTGATTTAAAGAAGAAATTCATTCGTTGACCAACATTCAGAATCAAGAGGCTCAAGAGGAATCCAATTTACCAGTCTTTCCGTCTGCATCTCCCTCTAGTTTTCTCAGAACAGACAGTGGTTCCCATTTTGCCCTCTCAGTCTGACACAAGGAAGAAAAGATACATGGTTATATTTGACACCTGACGTTTCCAGGGGCCGACGTCTTTCCTATTCATTTCCATAACATCCATTAGCTGAACCTACCTCTTTCTGTGGGACATCGTCCTCAGCGGCATCATCGCCATCGCCGTCACTGCCACTGTCATTGCCATCACCGTCGTCCCTTGCGACTGCAAGAGAAGAGGTATATGACAATGTAACACTATGTTCGGCTGAGACTAAGAATAAGAAACATTCACTGGACAAGACAGTGCAATGTTCCCGTGCGGCTGAATGAGTTTGCATGGCAGGGCATTGCATGAAGCCAGAGCACTTTGGAGAAGCTTTCTCATGCCGTTGAGCTCATGGTTAATTAGCATGAAGATGTAGGGTTAGGTGATGGACAAGCGTTATGTTTTCCCTCTCTCTAGTCTCAGTAGGACACGAGTTCAGCATTAGTTGAGAGGGGTGAGTTTTCATATCCACTTATGTAAAAAGGCAAGGGTTCAGAGAGGACGAACTTCAGCGAGTTCAGGGTGGGAGTATGCTGTGTCGTGATCATGAGGTGATACTGAGTCGTCTGAGATGATTAGCATGCAGTTCTTCAGACCTACAAGTCAATACAAACATTCATACCCACTCCCTGGCTGCCTCTTGGCCTGCCTATACTCCTCCGAGGCTCTAGAATTGCCATCCTATTGCTTCCAGACCCTCTTACGAATGAGGGAACATAAAACAAATCTACAAAAGAAATGTAACATTCTGTTATGTGGCAGAAAAGAATGTTTGGTTTGATAAGATAGGAAATGATTTGTTATGTTCAACAAATAAGCTTTGCTGCAAACACATAACTTGAATTGCCAGAACTTCCTCACAGATAATAGCATAATTAACATAGTGTTTTTGGCTACCAACCAATAGAAATACAACATACACATATATTTTAGTGTTTTAAAAGGAAAGTTACACAGTTTCCAGAGCATGAAATGGTGGCTGGAATGATTTCAAAGAAAGCATAGCAATATTCAGTTCATTCGCTTATATAAGCTTGAAAAAAAAAAAAAAAAAAAGTTCATTACCTTCTTTTTCCTCTTCAACAGTGGACATCTCTTTGTGAACTTTAGCAGGAGAGCTCTGATCCCCATCATGTATCTTCTTGGGACTTTCAGAGTGGGACTGAAAATGGAAAAAAACGACCTTTAGGGAAATGAGAATAACAAACGATGCAACAAGGCACTCCAAAACATCTTCCTACTGTACCTCGGAGTCCCATGAATCCTCCTCCTCTTCTGCCTTCTCCAGACCCAACTCTGTGAGGAAATCTGTCAATGAAATGTGATGATGTGTTTTAATGAAGCTCTCATAAAGGTGCACCTTGCACAAATGCAGTTGTTTGACATTTAGATTTCCCATTATGAATAGAAAGGCCCATATTAAATGATTCACTCGTTACCCCTCTGCTTATCCTTAGAGCCTTCACTCTCTGGGCCTGGTGTGGTGCCAACAGGGGAGTCTCCTCCCTCTTCAGCCTGTTCATTTTCATCCTTGAGATCTCCCTCATCATCATCATCATCTTCTTCCTCCTCCTCATCATCATCATCCCTCTCCTCGTCATCCTCCTCTTCCTCTGTGGTATCTTCTCTCTGTGTAAGGAGGAGATGCATTTCATTCATGATGAAATACTCTAAGATTTACAAGAGGAGCTTTGGCCGACTAAAACAGAAGAATTTACAGAGCTCTTTACCGGGGGGAAACTACACTACATTACAGGAACCAGTACACTGCAAACCTAATACCTACTTATTGTGTTCCACCTAGCAAAGCCTGTCTTACCAGTTCAACAGGCTTGTCAGTGGTCTTGGACCCCGGACTTTCCTTGTCCTTGTTCTGTTGTTCATCCTCCACAGGCGAGTCCATATCAACATCATCAATGTCCGTTTGAGGCAACTCCTCGTCAGAAAACGCATCGCTGGCAGACGTATGGTGTTGAACAGCTGTAGCATCACCTTCAGTGGGTGTTCCAGGTGGCATCACTTCCTTCACAGGTTCTTTATCGAGGTCATCCAATAACACTGGTGTCTTTGGGACAACGCCATCTTCATTACCTGGTGGAATGAAGGCAGTTAAACTAGGCCCAAGCTCATTGTCTGACTTGCACCCTTCATCCTGGAATCCATCCAGAGTATTATCGGAATCATTTCCTCCCTCAGGCACTTTGACAGTAGCACTGGCAAAATCGTACTGTAGCTTTTGGTCCTGGCTGTCAGAATCCTCACTTTTATCATCTGCGGACTCATCACCTCCATCAATCACTGACACAGGAACCTCCTCCTCATCATCTTCATCTCCCTCGTCAATATGCTTTTGAGATTCAGAGATATGCACTTCATCAGTTTCTTCATGTAACTCCTTGTCAACAGCATCTACTGGCCAGGACATTGGTGACAGTAAATTTCTTGGCGTCGAAGACCTGCTCTTCAAGACTCCGCCGTCCTCTGTCTTGCGTTTAGGGGATATTGCAGTGGGTGTGTACCTGTGTGGTGAACTTTTATCTGCCTCATGTTGAGTGGGAGACATGGATTTTTCAGGCTTGTCGTCATCATCATCATCATCATCCCAACTATCATCATCATCTTTAGCTTCATGTGATTTTCCTTCCACTTCTGGAGATTGAGCAACAGATTCACCATCATCATTATCATCATCATCTAATGCTTGGGTATCAGTAGTCTGTTTATCCTCAAGTCCTGGTGACACTACCGGGGACACGTTATCATTTGACATTTCCTCACAATTATCTTCATCATCTTCCCAAGAGTCATCAGAACGTTGCCGTTCTTCAGCCTTGCTCTTTGATGCTTTGAGCCTTTCTACTTCCACTGAACCAGTAACCCCTAAAGCTTCATCTTTAGCAGGGGAGGAACCGTCTTTTTGGTTGTTATCATCTGAGGGTGAATCCCACTCCGATTTTGATTCATCTAGCTTTGGTTGAGGCGATGCGCTTGTTGAGCGAGGAGTCGTGGGCTGCAAACTTGATCCTTGATCGTTGGGTTTCTGATCAGGAGTATCCTTGCTGGTCTCATCTTCTTTAGTGGGCAGGGCACAGCAATCATTGTCACTTTCCTCTAACGAGGAGCCCCACGAAGACCTGCGTTTTCCTACTTTGGAAAGCTCTCCATTCGGCCCATTATCATTGTGATCATCATCCTTCACTTCCAAAGTATCGTCTGAATTTCCCTCCCCTTCACCATCGGGTGTCACATCGCTTCGCTTACCAAGCACCGTGGTACGACCAAGGGCATCTTTTTGATTATCTTCATCATCATCACCACTGTCATCCCACATTGTGCTACCAGGGTCTGGTTCGTCACTCTCAGAGCCAGTACCTGGATGATCGACATCAGCCTTTTCCCCCTTTTCAAAATTCTCTTCCTCCAACTTCCCCAGCGACGGAGCTGCTGAAGAACTTTGGTTTGATTTTCTACTGTGATCTGAGGACCGGCTGCATTCTTTACCAAGGCTGTCATCTTCATCAGAAAATCTAGATTCTACCCTAATGGCTGATACAACAAAGCCATCCTCTACATCTAATGTGACTGGCAACCCATGGATTGATAATCCTGCTAAATTTACATCCTCATTATTTTGACTATCTGTGTGGGTAACTGGAGCATCTATATTTGCAAGACCGGGACCAGCTACTGCACCATCAGAGACAATATTAGTAGGTTCACTATGACTATTACCATCACCGATAATCTCGCAGGAACCAGTGTTGGAAGGCTTTTGAATATCCTCAATTCCAATATCCTTGTCTCGGACTAAAGCCACAGCACTGTCAACCTCCTCTTCCTCCTCACATTCTTGCTCTTCGTCCTCATCATCATCTTCTGCCTCATCCTCCTCTTCACTTTCCTCCTCCTCGTCTTCATCATCGTCGTCATCGTCCTCATCATCTTCCTCCTCGTCCTCATCTTCATCATCATCCTCCTCCTCTTCATCCTCATCCTCTTCCTCAGAGTCTGGTCTTGCTTTACTACATGAAGGCTGCTCTGAGAGTTCATTGTTCTCCGGCCCTGTCCCTCCGCTGTCCGCTTGTTTTAAGCATTAGGGATAAGAATAGAGAAGACAAAAAGAGACAAAGTGATGTCACAGAAGCTCAACTGGCACAGTTTCAACATAAATGTTTACCTTTCTGGAGGTTTGGAGAGGGGTGGAGGTCATCTGGGGAGCTTTGGAAAAGGAAGCTGGGGAGGGGGCTACAGGGAGCTGGGGTGCTTTGCCAGGAAGTAAAGCCTTGGATAGGGATGGGGTTCTCTGGTTTCTATCCTCACTCTCAGGCTCTGACTCTGCCCCGCTCAAGGATGTCTCGGGAACTGCTGAAGCTACAGGGCAGGCGGGGGCAACAGTTACTACAAATCATCCACAAACTACCAAGGGACAACAATGAGTAAAAAAAGGTTGATTAATAATTACCAGCATTTTCTCCCTTCTTAGAGGCAATGAGCTCCTTTAGGTTTGGCTTCCGTTGTTTCTAAAAACAGGTATAACAGAAGGGAGAAATTTAGTAACTTCACATAATACAGTTTCAACTTGACAACATAAACATTGTAAATGGACTACAGTTGATTTTCTGTCTGTTGTTGATATTGATAAACACAGCAATAGAAAATCAACTGCAGTCCAAGCTGTTCCCTGGCAAAGCAATTCCACTGAAACTGTCTATATGCAAGAATAAATTAGTTATAATCACCTTTGGACTTAAATCCAGTTCATCATCGTCGTCTGATGACGGCCACTCATCAGCAGCACTTTTTGACGCCCTGAACAGAGGACAACAACGATTTGAGCTACAAAATGACATAGCTGTCAATTGTCCAAGTTCACATACTATAAAGAGAAATTTGCTCACCGACTTATCGACTCTGAATGAGAATTGTCCTCAGCATCTGCAAACCAGCACAAAGAAAATGTTATTCCCAGTGGATTCTTTTTCTACAGCTCCATTTACATTCCAGAATGATCTGCATTTGAAACCATTTCAGACAAGTCATTGGTACTTAACGATACAATCAAGTTATCAAGTACTAGATGGTTCTTAAAAAGAGGTCTAGGGAAAGCACAATCCAACAATGCAATCAAAACAGCATAACAAAATCAGACACTTCCTTAAGGTAAGGGGAGGGTAAACACAAAAGCTAGGTAAGTGTCAACTATCTTTATTGGGAGAAATAATCATTGATTGTATAATTCACTTCAAATTCATCAAGTATTTTCTGAATTCACAGAAGACAAAAAGGTGAACACTGAACACCTTGGGATTGGTCTGATTTTGTGTTGTCAAATCTGAAGCTACATCTATATACCTCTCCCTGCTTCATTTGCTCCATGCTCTAGATCCAGTCAATTGGTTTTGCATGAGGGGTAAATGAAACAATCAAGGTCAATGATGAAAGTGCAAGTAATGATAAAAGGTTAGAGTGATAAAGCTTGCATGTCAATTGTTCATTTCGCTGAGACGAAAAACTTAATTTTCCTACCATCTTTGTCTGTGGCCGGTCCTCCCAGAGCGAAGCCTGCTTCAACTCCGTGGGCCGGACTGCCCAGCAGGGATTTTTTCTTCTTCTTGCTCAGGACTTGATGCGAAGGGGAGGGCACGGCGGCGTTCCTCTTGGTCCCATGCTCAATGATGAGATGGGAACAACTGAAACAGAGACGTGACGGTAGAAAACATGAGCATAAAGCTGTTCCATCTGCTTTACGGCCAAAAGCGATGTGGACATTGTGGCCTACATTCAGCGACATCACAATCAAACATATGAGCAAGAGGGACCAACAGAGCTTACGCATGGTGCCCATTGATCACCGCATAGTCGTCAGACGACCATCCTTTGGAGTCCTTCAGTGTAATATCTGCATCAAACTGCAGCAGGAGCCGCAGCATATTGATGTGTCCATTGCAAGCAGCCATCATCAACGGGGATCTAAAAGTGAAGTTTTTTTGTGAATTTCACAGGAACACTTTGACAAGAAGTTAATTCCCTGCGGTCCTAACTCGCATTGTATTCTTTTCTCTCCCTGTTTTTACTCTGCTGTAGCCGTGTTATTCCTTCCATCCTGATTTTTATTACTGCTGTTGTTTCGTTTTGTTGTTGTGAAGCACATTGCTACATAAGTTGCTACACATGTTATTATATCCTCGAACGGCAGTGTTGGGGATATTATGGATTCACCCCAACCGCCACCGCCACGTACACGGCAGATCCTACGTGTGAAGTGATAACTCTAATATGGTTTTCCGCCATTTTACATTTTCTGAAAAAAAAAAAAAAAAAAAATTTCTAGCTTGTTCACCCGATTCTCACCAAATTTGCTGTGTGGGATCTAGGGACCAACATCTTTATATGCATCAATTCGATAGTTGATAGACCAAACCGTATGACTGCTGTGGTTAACAGGAAGTGATGTGTTACTTGTGAAATCTTCGTCCAATTTGCACCAAACTTACTTACAATAGCAAGGAAGCCTGTAAAAGTTTTAGTCATTTCGCCTCATGGTGGCATCATTCTCACAAAACTACAAACGCAAACTACTCCTCAACGGCTTGTCCGACCATGATGAAATTTGAAATGTGTTGTCCCTTTGCAATATCCTACTGATGATATCAATACGAAAGCGATATGTGAAACAGGATGCCCGCCAATTAGACTTTGTCAAGCACACATTTTCTCCAACTCCTCGTACGCCGTTCACTTCATTCACACTAAACTTTTTGTGTGGCATCTATGACCACCATTCTTAAAAGGTGCATAAAGAAAGTTGGTAGGCCAAACAGTTTGACTGGATTGGGGGCATGGTCAAAAAATGTGATTGAGAATTGGGGGCGTTTTGGGGATATACCCTCTGGTGTCAGTCTAGTTTGTTATTTTAGTCTTTTTCAATGTCGGCTGAACAGAGAAGGGAAGCTGTATGGAAACATCTCAGGATGCTCCGGTGCCAGCATTGATACAGAAGGTCAGCCACGGTCAGCGGGAGGATGTTGACAACCTGTCTGGCTGTGGCTCCCAATTCTCCAATCCTTCCTCTGCGATTAGATAATCACTGTAGTCTTGGAAGCTTGTGTTAAGAGCTGCCAGAGCACAACACAACGGAAGAGACCAGGGTGATCACTTATGTCTGTTTTCATTTTGATGTCAACTCAAAGCTGTGCCAGCTACTTGTCGGCTGAAAGGTGATATAGTTTGTGGAATCCTTCCTACTTTGATCCAGGGCATTTAGGCTTGATTGATGAGAGCAACCCCATCATTGAATAACCTTTCCTTTCCGGATGATATTGATAGAGGTGGATGTGTCTTTTTAGTTTGTGGCTCAGCTTCTTTTTTGGAATCCAAACATCCGGGGTAGATGGATATTACAATTTTGCTTAATTTCATAACCCTTGTTATACTATTACGTAAAGGCTGTGTGTGTGTGTGTGTGTGTGTGTGTGTGTGCGCGTGTTCGTGTGTGTTGCCACTAGTTCATATCCACAGATATTATCAGTGTTTGCGAATAAATAGAAAAGTATTTATTATGATGCTGCTTGATCTATAAACTAAATGTGTTGTTTGACCTGTCATCATGTCATCACAATTTCTTTAAAAATTCAATTTGAGTGAAGGTTGTGACGAAATGACATGCAATCATAAAAAGGCTGTACCGGCAGACAGTTGGGAAACAGTAATATTTCTCTTTAATCTAGCGTTACAGTATGTAACATTTTCAAGGAAACGTATTGCTTTAGCAATCTAAATCATGGAGTTTGGGGTGAACAAGAGAAAACCTCACTTTACTTAAAGTGGCAGTTCACCCAAAATTTAAAAAACATTTTCCCCCTTACCCAGAGTGCTATCTATCCATCCAGAAACACTCCAATACAATGGAGCTGAATGGCACTCGGTTTGTGGCGCTCAAAGCACCAAAAAGATACATTTGAAAAACTCAATGTCCATTTCCAAAAATCAATTTTGAGTACCACAAACCAAGTGCCATTCAGCTCCATTGTATTGGAGTGACAGCAGACCTCTCTACAGCAGACACTTCCAAAACTAGGCAAATCACGCCGAAACTATCTGGGCAGATGGAGCACTGCTTTTTAATTTTGGGTGCACTGGCCCTTTAATGTAGCATCCAGTTTCCTGCTAACATATGGAGGTATTACAGCTGAACTGGACTGGGAACCCACTCATCTGTGTTGAATGAAACTCAGTGGGATTGTCCGCGTATGATCCCGCTTTGGTCGGGGGTTGACCTGTGGTGCTAGTTTCTTTTCCTTGAGCGTAAAAAAAAATCATGTATAAAGTTTCCTCACTTGAAACCATTTTCTCTTCTTCCTTGTTTGTCTTGTTGCCTGGATGCGGGTCTAAAACACTGAGCAGAAGAAGGATGTCACATTGTAAATTTGTTTAAGTTACATAGTGCTCATTTAAATGTTGATATCTGTCCAAATATCCTGTATTGGTCAGGCCTTAACATCTATGCAGTGTGCAATATGGGTGCTTACCCACGTGTGTCTGGTTGCATGTGTGTGTGTTTTGATGGGGCCCCCAGAGGCCCCGTCATTGGCTCCATGTTGAATCAGCTGCACCACACCGCAGCTCCCAGCAGGCGCTAGCAAGAGGGACAGTGGTGTGAAAACAACATCAGACTCTCCTACTTAATTCAGTATGGGAACTGTAGTTCTTCCAAGCTAGTTGTAGTCCTTCCAAACCAGGCCAGTGGGCCTATTTTACAAATCTGGCTCAAACACTTAAGTGGGCTCCCTTTCATAATTCCATGTGAGAAACCTTTTGGAAACTTGGACATTTATACAAGGTCTGAATTGAAAAAAGATGATATAGCCGCACAGTTTGGCAGCTCCCGCTCTCTCTCTAAATACGCTGACAGTGATTTCCTTGTCAGGGTGATATATTAGCTGTTGGCGATTTAGCTGTCATAAGTTCTCATTTTTCTGTGTTAATTTACAATGGCTTCTTTATTTCTTTTTAAAAAATGCAGTGGTGATTTGTTATGTTAGAATCGTTTCCTGATCGTGTCTAGAGGTAAAAGAGGTTTTTATATAATTTTGCTCATTGTACTGCTTACTTAACCTCCAATGTGAGAGGCCTAGTTTTCACTTTCAGTCCTCACCTTGGTGTGCTCACCTATCTCTTAGCCCCTCTGTCATTACTGCTAGTCCAGTGGGATTTGTCTCAGCAGGCTACATGACTTAGAGATTTATCTGGTGCCTTTGGCTTTTCCCTCTGTTTTTCATGGTCTAAAAAGCTTCAGTCTTCATACAAATCCTTTGATATAATAAATGGGTGTTTTTTTTTTCCAACCAATTCCACTGCGGCATAAGTCTTGCGGGTGCCAGATGTTTGTAGTCTAGTCACCCGTCTCTGCCCATGTCATCAGCTGGTTATTGATGGATTAGACTTGTAAGAGGATCAATGGACACTGGTTCAAATCTGTGACCCATGTGACAGTTAACCGCTCTTGAGGTTATTTTGATTTTTTTTTTTAAAGGGGAACACCACCTTAATTAAGAATTCAAATATCTTATTTCCATGGCCCAGGAAAGTTCAATCAAGTAAGACTCAAACTTGTGATGTCGTCAAGTTTAAAGTCCGGAGCTGCTCCATAGATGATGAATGGTAGACTGATTTTGTGGATCCACGGAATGTTTGTTTGAGTTTCTCAAGAACATTCCCCTGGGTGTTCTCAGTGTAACCTATAACATCTTTCCCAATATATTGTCCATAGAGCTCCAGACTTTATACTTGATTTTTGGATTAAGGAGAGAATATTGTGGACTGTCTCATATCATAGGAATAATATGTATGAATTCTTAAATTGAGTAGTAGTTGCCCTTTAAGCTTAATTTAGCTTCAATTTAGCTGTTGCACCCTCTTTTGTTTTGCATAACCTACTATGTTAAAGGAAGGTGACAGCAGGCGGTTTTATGGACATTAACACATTAAACCGTGCCTATATAGGCTATGCCATTTATTAACAGTGAAGCCTGGACTGGGCACCAATTTCATCAGACCAGGGTGGGGAGAAACAGCATTGCCTGATTCCTGAAATTGTTTAAATAATCAGTTTCCCAGCATGCCTTGTGCTACACTGAGCACTCAATACACCTATAAGACCTTGCTGACTGCAAAAGGAAAAAGACGCTATATGGCTACAATGCCCATATGACAGCTCATCGGAGGGAAGCACCAACAAGACTCCTATTATATATCCTGCTGCACACAGCTCTGCAAGCGGATGCTGGGGGCGGGACTTCCTCTCAATGGATGCTGTTTTAGTACAACTTCCTTAAGCCCATTTCTACCTGGGAAAGTTATCAGGGTGACAACAACAACATTTCTACATTTTATACACGCCCATAACAAAGTACAAGATTGATGATGTCATTTTCATGTAGTAAATCCTGATATCTAAAATTCAGAAACCGCAAATATCGAGGCAGCATTGCTATTTCCATTTGGCACCACTGATAGTAACTACAGCACTAAATGAGATGTATGTTGTTTTGCTGTGTTGCCTTTTAGCCTTTTAGCGTGTCAGTACCAACATTTTCCAAAAAGTACAAATACTAATGGGCTAGAAGCTTAGTAGTGAATGTTGTGTTGGATTCATCAGGGGCTATATCTTTCCATCTTCTCTGGATGCTGATGTTTGTGTGGAGTGAAGCCATCATTCTAGAACGCCAACAATGTTTACATTCCTTTAGCTTCTGGTCCCTCCAAAACAAGGGAATTGCTCTGAAAGAATCGCTCTATCCACACAATAATGGATACCAGACCTCAAACCATCTACCAAAGTTGCATCTTCTCTGATCCCCAGAGTAACTTAATGGAATGCCACCTCTGTACATGAAGTGGTGCAGTTCAGGCTTGTTGAAATATTGCTTGGAGGGTATTAGCGCGTTATGCTAATGAGCGTGGGTCTGATTAACTGTATCCATCGTGTTAATTTTGCATCATTAATGGACACGCCTGAGATCGCTGCTCGTAAATTAGCATGTTAATCGTGCCATATTTTTTTGAAAAATGCGGCCAGACAGTATTGATTGCGACATCTGATGTGTGCTCAGAGGTCTCTGTGGTGTGATTCAGATCCCTTTACAGTGTGTGTTGCTGGAAGATGTAGCACTGTGTTGTCCTCATTTAACCTGCTCCCCGTTTCACCTAACAGCTCACTCAGTGGTGTATTTGGC
>OMKL01048729.1:6376-17447 GCA_900302295.1 Parasudis fraserbrunneri
GTTGTTAAAAAAAAAAAAAAAAAAAAAGACAACCTAACAGGAAAAAAACGTAGATTTGTGAAAATGTATAGCCTGTGTCCTCTAAAATCTGTGTTTCTGCGTCTTTGTTGAAAATAAATGGCTACTAGTTAACCAAATCATACCCATTATGATGTCATACCAACACTTGTCATGTGCAATAGAAAATGTACAATATGCTGTTTATGACTACTGACTCATGGCATAGTCTATTTGTATAAAAAAAATGATACAGTGTGTGTACAAGCTCATGTAGATATTGCAAAATGTATGGTGCTTCTGTTTCCTGCTTTTCTATTCACTTTGAATGAGCTTGCTACATTTTGTAAGCGGACAAGTATAAGGACTTCAAAGAGATTTCGAGAGTATGGGCCAGATTTCACAGCATTCTTTTGTTCGCTCGGTTGCCACAACTAGCAGTATTAGTTACTGTGCAATAGGAATAACTTAAGTAATGCTATTTTGATTTTGAAAAATTTGCCTTGGTTGGTGTGATGTCATCACAGGATTCCAACCTTTTTTTATGCTAGACTAGGAGTTTAGCACAATACTCTGTTGCCTCAAAGCAACTTGAGGATTTTGTGTTCGTCTAAAATGTATTGATAAAGTAAAAAGAAAAAAATGTATTTTAGTTCACACTTTGTGCATTATATATTATATACAATTGTTACAGCATATTTAAAAGAAAAATTGGAATATAAACGGATTGACATAAAGGGAGTAAGAGTGGGCACGGGACAGGCATTTTCTCTGCAGCTAGGCCACAGCTCCCGCATGAGTCAATGTCCTAGTAGTGCATCTGTTGCAACCCTCCTAATCTTTTTCTTGTGGGCGTTGTGCTGAAAAACACAATGTATGGCAATGGATGTGTGCATAAGCTTTGAATATATATAGATATATAGACTACATCATGTTCATACTGTATACAGACAGCAATTAAAAATAAACCACACTATCAACAAAATGAGGGTGTGCAATTATTTTCATGTTGCAGCTAATTCTACTCTGCTGTTCTGTTCATTTTAAGTTGGTGTAGTTGATACTTTACAGTGGCGCTTACATAATTAAAAATTAACCTACATATTAAATAATTAGATAAACGGCATTCAATAATTAAATCAATCACAGATTCTACAAGCAGACTTACAAAGCAACCATTAATTGTGTTCATTTAGGTAGAAATAACTACTCATTAAAAAAAATTGGGGAAATAACCTTTATTTCTGTTTCAGGTCAGTCAGCCAAAGAGCCTCTATTCCATTGATTACTTCCGGGTGATGTTTACCGCAATAGATTCAGAGACGACCATCAACCATCGACTGGGCTAGTAACGAAAGCCCTTCCAACAGTCTATCTGAAAATATTACTAAGATATTTCCAGAACAATTTAAAGAACTTTGTGTTTAGTGAGGTTGCAACAGTGGGCGATGGTGTGCTGAGTAACTAGCGAGCTAGCTAACGTACATGTCGGATGGACTTCCTTGGAGCACGGATCTTACAACAACCATTTCAACGGCGAGGTAGCAAGCTAGCTCCCTTAGCGAGTTCACGTATCAAATTGCTGATAGTAAACTAGATTTTACAAATAGACTCTTGCGTGAGATAGGTTATAAATTATCCTTAATTTTCACAATTGTGTTGAACTCGAGTGGAAATTCTAACACCAGAATATCGCCTCTGAATTCTTTCTAGCTACTACTAGCTAACGTTAGCTAACGAGCCCCGCAGAAGGGGTTCAGAATTCAATTAACGTAATTTGCTGACCCTCTTTGGATACCTGTTCTACACGAGTTCATGTTGTGAAGTGCTTGTTTGCTAGTGAACTAGTCTTTAGAGCGACCAAATAATGTGACCTAAGTTAACAAAGTGTCCGTTATTGCATCCTGTATTTGCATTTCTCTGCTCTACCTCATCCCCTTTCTCCCTTATCCCGTCTCTCTGAAGCTGGCGGGCCACCATCACATCTTGCCTAACAGGCTGCTTAGGGGGCTCAGACACTCGTTCATTGTAGCACTAACTATCCGTACAGCAAGTGCGTCTGACCGGCGAGATTTGGCAGTAAACTTCAGACAGCCAAGGGCAAACACAGGCCAAACCAATGTTAAGTTCTGCACAGAAGTCATAAAGTCAGGAACCCCTGAACGTCTGTGTACTGCCTTCCAATCACGAACCAAGAAGACTTTAGTGGAAGGCGTACCTCCGTGGCATCGAGCGCCCAAGCTCGCGATGCCCGGTCCCACGGCCAGCAGCAAAGCTCGGGTGTACACCGATGTCAACACACAGAAGAGCAGGGAATATTGGGACTATGATGCGCATGTGCCAAGCTGGAGGTAGAGTTTAATAATGTTATACATTTACTAATTCAATGGAATCTGTCATACTATGCCAAAGATGTGTGTGAGATGGGGATAGTAACTTAGAATATTGTGGGGTAGCCAACACTGGCATGCTGTCAGACCAAGAGGACAACATTTTCGTCTGAACTGAAACAGCCTGTGCTTAGTGGGTGACAGTTCCTGCTGCTCCTGTAGATTTCACCAACATCTAAATGGGCCTCAGTGGAAGAGGTCAAGTAGGTTCACAAAGAGGACTGATTATTTGGATCCATGCCCTCTTTGCAAGACAAGAAATGTCATAATGTCTTAGATTTGGAGAATGTCCTCATCATTTTATGAGCTGCTGGGTGATCTTGGATTGAGAGACTTGCATGCAAGTATGATAATGAGCAACACTTCTTGTGTTCTTAGGGGATTTCTTGGTTTTAGTGGCACTAAATGGTTTAACTTCTCTTTCCAGCAATCAAGACAACTATCAGTTGGTGCGTAAACTTGGCAGAGGGAAGTACAGTGAGGTGTTTGAAGCCATCAACGTGAGCAACAATGAGAAAGTGGTGGTGAAAATCCTCAAGGTGAGCCCCATTGTTTATTATTATTTTAGAATATAAAATCTTCTGGAATTTTGTTAGCCATTTTCTGTGCCTTTGCCTCTTCACCATGATCTCTTGCATTTGGGACACAGGCCAACATCTTCCCAGTCCAAATTATTGTTATCACACTATTAGGGCTGCGTAGATACTGTTTTCAGTGCTGATTCCGAGTACTGTACCAGACATTTAGTTTTGGCCAACATTATTGACTTGGACTATTAGTTTGAGGTCACTGGACAAAAACGATCAAGATATAAAAATGTTTTACCATTATAAAGATCTAACATCTTGCTGTTACACGTGCCTCTTGGTATTGGATTTTAGTATTGGAGAAATTTCTGATATCCTGTTTTAGCGTGGAATTTACAATACACAATGTGCCGGTTTCATCCCATGATACCAGACCAAATCACACTACCATGCAGAAGACTTTTGAGAAACTTACTTAATGTTCAATGATTGAAAGAGTGCTAGTTGCCAAAGCAGAAAATGGCTTTGAGAATTGAGCAGGATGATAATTGAACTGCGATGGCATCGTTGGTAAACTCTATATTGTATTTATATTGGGTGCCACCGGGTCGGATCCACCAGAGTTTTGCTGAACTGCATTACGGCACAAAGGAAGCCTTTCCAAATGAAACTTGCTTTACCCACAAAAACAACATCACGTTCACAGTTAGCAAGGGCTGTTAACCCTCTCCTTGCTTCTTCAAAACAAATTCATGCGGGGTGTTGGCGAGGACATAGGGGGGCAAATGGCAATCGTAGAGATGCATAGAGTGTGCACTTCTGAAAAATCCCGTTCCTCATGGCCGGACGCCGTGTGAGTCAGATGATCTTCTACAGCATGTGTAGGGGTGATTGACTGTACCACCACCTAGAGGCTCTGATTTATTCTGCAATGAGGTTACAGATCCTCTACTTTCCACTAAGTGGCAGTGATATGGAAAATTCAGTGTTCCAACCACCACTGAATCTGAAATCAAGGCTAATTAATGTAGGCTAAGTCACCAGTCAGCCATCCAATGGGAGATGGGGGTGTGGTGCATGCTCAGATTGCGCTTGTGGAGTGTTCTGGGACCAAAATGGATGGAAATGCAGCCAAATTGTAACTGCGCATGTGTTATACTCCAATGATATGACGTGTGACATCTCCTCCTTTTACCCTCCTTGTCTCAAATGAAGCAGTGTTGTCCTCTGGGTAGAAAACAGGTGGAGTCTTCTGAATTTGACTCTAATGGTGCGGTAGCTGTGGGAACGCTTTGTCTGTATTGTGTAGATAGGGAGTGCACACTCTAGCTTTAATCTCTTTGATGGTAATATCTCCTTTGCAACAGGAAGCAAATGTGTTTATGGAAAATGTGGTGTTAGCATGAGAATTATGCTATCACAATGGCTACACCAAGGTATCACAACTGATCTGACAATGAATATTAAAAAATATTATTGTTGAGAATTGTACATGTAGAGGCTTTAGTGTAACTTTATCAATTTAGGGAATTTATTTTTGATGGATCTGGCTGATTATTGTGGTGGTGGGAAACAAATAAATCTATGAATGGGAAACTCTGTAAGCTGCTGTCCTATGGGCCACAGATTTGGATATTTGCAAATTTACAGTACATCAGAATTTTTTTAATCACAGATATCACAAGAATGGTGTATTGTGATACTTTAGTATAATGCTACCCTGGTCTGAATGTGGATTGTATTTTAGCCTGTTAAGAAGAAGAAGATCAAGCGGGAAATCAAAATCCTGGAGAACCTGCGCGGCGGAACCAACATTATCCGTCTGGTGGATACAGTCAAAGACCCTGTGGTAGGTTCAATCTTCAAGCCACTTTGGTGCATGTTACCAATGTTGGGTGTGCATTCCTTCTCTGACAAAAATCATCCATGCTTTTTGACCGGGGACCTGGTCACCGATAATTTGTCCACTTCTCTTCTTCTGCATTCTGTTATCTTCTCTTGCAGTCCAGAACACCAGCACTTGTCTTTGAGTGCATCAATAACACAGATTTTAAGGTACTTATGTTTGACCAAGATAATTATACATGTGATACTACTACAGTGTTGCCCATTTTTGTAAAGGCACTCATGTCCGTTAACATGCACAATCTTGGAAATTGTTGTTTGAGGTGAATAGTAGCCAAGTGAAATACTGACATCATGTAACTAATAACCCATTACCTGCCAGACATTTGATGCATTGATGTTTGGAATTTGACCTAACCTTCGTTCATTTCATAGGAGCTTTACCAGAAGTTGACAGACTATGATATCCGTTACTACATGTATGAGCTTCTCAAGGTAAGAGTATCTGTCCGGCCAGATTATTTACATTCAAACATCGGGCAGTCGAATATCGTTTATTATTGTAAGAAAAAGAACATCATCCGGTGTTCTGGCCAGCCCTAATTGGAAAAATGATTTTCAAGTAGAGGGGCTGATTATACAATGCAGAACAACTATGATCGTTGACTGACAACCTATTGTGTGTCTGGCCTTCTCCACAAGGCTCTGGACTACTGCCACAGTATGGGGATCATGCACAGGGACGTGAAGCCCCACAACGTGATGATCGACCACCAGATGAGAAAGGTACAGCCCACATGGACCATATTGGCCCCCCTTCCATCACGTCACCAAGAATTGTACACAATAATGCTATTTTGTACCCCACAAATACAGTGTATTTTCAAAAGACACTGGCATTACCAACTAATGTTTCACTTTAACCCACTCTTTCATAAATGTGGGCCTAAGACATTTGATGCATTTGAAACATTGTGTTTCACTCACCAGGGCTCCATTCCCTAATTTTTGTAGTAAGTCAGATTTACAGTGGGGTGTAATTAATACAAGGTTATTGTTAGGTTATTTTTGGCTTGTTATTGCTCATCATGACTCGTATAAACTTCAGAGGGCTTCAAGTGGGTCTTGGGCACTGGTAACTTTTGAAGGCATATCTACTGGGCTGACCCATGTTAGCTGTCATATAGCTGGTATATTGTAGTCATATTGCTACAGGATGTGCTCTCCATCTCAGCCTCAGAACCTAATTGCTTTTAATGTGTCATTATGTGCTATGCACTGATATTTGTTTTCTGTCTGGCATGCAACCAAACATTTTTCATCTTTTTGATAGTAAAGTTGTATTGTACTGTTTTTATAATCTCTCCCCGTTTTACCCTGTAATGGAAACATGGTTAACGTGTGTCTTTCCATGTGTCACAGTTGCGTCTCATAGACTGGGGACTGGCAGAATTCTACCACCCCGCTCAGGAATACAACGTCAGGGTGGCCTCTCGCTATTTCAAAGGCCCAGAGCTGCTAGTGGACTATCAGGTACATTTGGCCAGCCATCAGTTAGAGTTACACAGTTTACCAAACACATTTAATTGGTAAAAAACGTAAGGAACAAAAACCATTAACTTGCATGTTGATTTTAAACTAGCTATCTGTATTGTGTAGTATCTTGAATTGTACATTTCCATCAATATTTATCAATTGCTTTCTAGATTATGATCAATGTCCATCAAGGGAATGGTATTGGAAATGAGCCTAGGCTAAAACATAATTTGTATATCTTTATATGAGCTACAGAGCATCAGCTACATTATAATCAAGTACTGACCATACAATATTTTGCTAGTTTTGTCTGATTCACCTTGGTTTTTTCTAGATGTATGACTACAGTTTGGATATGTGGAGTCTGGGCTGTATGTTGGCAAGCATGATCTTCCTGAAGGAGCCTTTTTTCCATGGCCAGGACAACTATGACCAGGTAATGCACCATCATGAGAGCACCAGCGAACCCAACAACACGCATACAGAAAACCTAAAGCTAAGGAGGAAAGGACGTGTGTTGAAGCACGGATGCTCTTTTTCAGCAACGCCCTGCTTCACATTCACACCGGAGAGCTGCCCAGTACAACCACAGTCTGACGCTGTCGGCCACTGAGAAGCTCCACTGGAGTAGTTGGGGGTTAAATGCCTTGCTCAAGAGCACTTCAGCAGTTGGTATTGAGAGACAGGAGAGCGTTATTCGTTCACTTCCCTGCCCAGATTTTTCCTGCTGGTCTGGAGGATTGAACCGGCAACCTTCTGATCATAAGCCCAATTCCCAAACCTTAATATCTTTTTCATAGAAGCAGGGAACTCGGGAATTAAATGTTTTACATTTTTGGTTGATATACTTTTACATAAGTATACTTAATAACTCATAAATAGCAATTAGAAACCATGTTGATAAAGTATTTGAATGAAGATGTTTGTTTGATGTGATATATATATATATTTTTTTTTAATATAAAGTGTGTCTTTATTCTTATTGCAGCTGGTTCGCATTGCTAAGGTTCTTGGGACCGATGAGCTCTTTGGCTACTTGCACAAGTACCACATAGAACTGGACACTCGTTTCAAAGACCTGCTTGGCCAGTAAGTCTGTTGTCAAACTCACAAACAGAAATGCCCTTATTAGGGCTTTCACTAGTGGAAACTCCCAATAGTTGAAAATGATAAAATCCCATGCGTCAGTAGTAATTGGTCCGATTGACTTGAGTTGTTTTGAGCGCCTTCTGTCATAAGAAGCTGGTCCTGCATCAAATGTAAATGCAGCTTATGATTCAACAGTTTTGTGAAGAATAATTGCAAACTCCCTGTCGACAGGGACCAAGCTGCTTTCTCAACTCTGCGTTCTGAAAAAGTTAAACCATGTGAAACTTGTTCCACTGAACGATGCTGTCATTGACCACAGCCGTGCTGTTAACGCTGCACACCAGTGGAAATGGAAACTTGCAATTAATCAAATTGGCTGAGAAACACTGTTGACGATTTGAATTGCATTATTAGAATTGATTTTCCGCTGTCAACGTCTGTGTGGGGACATTTTTTTAAATAATTTTAAGGACCACTGGCTGAAACTGTCAGTGGAATGCACTGACATTTTGCCAAACAACTTTTGTTCAGCTTACCTGCTGTAAGACCAGAAAATTGTAAAATGACACCTTTCTGCAAGCGGTATAATGTACACAATAACTGGAGGTTTTGAGAACTAGATGGCATTATACCTCAAAAGTGACAAAATAACGGCAATTTCAGAGCTAGTTTGCATCCTTTAGGCTTGTAAAAATAAACATTGTTGGGCCAGTTTATTTTGGAACTATTTCAACAATCTACTACTTATGCATGGGCAGGTGAAAAGAGGGTCTGTTAAATCTTTTAGATGTTGCACTAGCTCTCACTGCTAACAGTTTTTACGAACAACAGGTGTATTGTTGTAACTTCCACATGCAGCGCATTAAGAGGTAGAAGAATAAATACCTCAAAGCTTCTAAGCAAGAGGTAGAGAAATAACTCAAGGTCAACAGTGGATCACAGCTATCATCGGACGTCTCTATCATCCTAAATGCCCTGTTTCCCCCCCCCCTCCCCCAGGCAGACGAGGAAGCGCTGGGAACAGTTTGTCCAGACAGAGAACCAGCACCTGGTGAGCCCGGAGGCTCTGGACCTGCTGGACAAGCTGCTGCGCTACGACCACCAGCAGAGGCTGACTGCTGCTGAGGCCATGCAGCACCCCTACTTCTGTTAGTGACACCTTTTTATCTGGTCCTCTGTTCTGCGCCTGAAAGCCATGCAACGCAGCTACTATCGGTACCATGTCCGTTAGGGGTGTGACGATACACGGATACAAATTTTCAATTTAGAGATCGCGATTCGATTACATTTTCGATTCTTTATGCGTTTAAGAGACTAAACGGCAGTGAGAGCCAGCATATCAACAGGGTTCTCAAGTGGGCGCCTGAGTGTTTCGTTGAGTTAGGCCCACGACACCTCAGGAAGGCTCAACAGCTAGCTCTGATTTCCCCAAACAACCCTCCTCTGTACTCGCTCTCACTGCCTGTGATGCCTATATGCCTACACAACTTCCTTTTGTTATCCTATCCTTGTGCCGAAAACAGCAGTATTCCTGATATCAATATCGCATGAAACAGGAAGTAAACCTTGTTTACTATACAGTATACCCCAGCTGACATTATTTCTCCTCAACCAAATCCACTGACTATCCTTTCATTGCCTCTTCGGACATCTCCTTTACAGCCTTTTCGCAAACTGCCCGCGAATACCCAGCTTCAGTGGTGCTATGGACCCTCTGCTCCCCACTTCTACTGGACACACCCTAGCTTTCTATCCTCACTGCTCAGTTTCTGCTGCCAAATCCGCTTATCAAAGCATTTTTCTTTCATAAACCGCCTCCACTGAATGGTCCCAGGGCACCGTGAGTTATGAGCAGACCATAACACTAGGTGACCATAACACTAGGTGACCATAACACGAGGTCTGGCCTCAAGCTAGTGCTAGCTGTTTCTCATGGAATGAGTTTACATCTCAAATCTACCTGCATCTCCCAGTCATCCCCTCAGCTGGCCTAAAAACCTGAACCGTCTCTGAACACAGTGGACACGACGGGTCCCCATTTACCCATTGTTTTAGATTCTGTGGTGATGGCAGTATATCAGTAGTAGTAGTAGGAATTTTATACGATTTTCCTCCATCCTCCACAGGTCCCTCCAGCTAAGCCTCCTCTTCTCTACACTCTCTCAGTTCATCCACTGTCCCCACTTAGCCACAGCCACAGCCTTTGTACACCTCACTATTTCCTCCTGTCAACGTACCTGCTCCGTTACCATCTCCCTCCTTTCTGTGGGATCTGCTTTACTCCATGCTGGTTTCCCTGAGCTGAGCCCTAAGCCCCCCCGGCCTTGTTGGGCCTTACCTACAGTGTCTGTAGAGCTACCCGTGCTTCCTGTATTGACTGTCCTGGGTTCCATTTCCTCCCCGTAGTTGGTTTTGGGACCAAGTTACTAACTAATGTATCTTTGCTCCCTGCTAGCAGCAATACTGTTCTCACTTTCGCACACATAAACTCCTCTGTTAGACTAGTTACTGGTCTTCGGAGAATGCCTTTCCCATACAATGCCACACACAAACACACAGAGGAACTCCTAGCCATTTCCTAATATACAAACTAACCAATCTCTCGACCCACATCAACTTAGGGAATAAACCATGGCCACATCAACTTAGCAAATAAACCGAACTACAAAACACAACAACTTCAACTTGGCTGGAAGCCCTGACCTCTCTATCCTCCCTATCCCTTCAGCAACATCTTTCCTAAGTTGCTCAAGCTGTTCAATGTCATTCAACTCCCTGTTATACCACCTACCAAAACATTTCACTGGCTTGTCCATTATAGACAGGATTTCTTCCTCGTCTATGTAAAACATTTTTTCTACAACATTAAAATAAGCAGGGTCTGGATCCATGATTCTGATTGGCTAGTAAGTGTCACGTGACCTCCATTTTAGATATATAGATAGATAGACTATACAACCGGGCATAAATCCACCCACTTCCTCTTGGGGTTAATTGCTTTAATTTAATTTAATTACCTTTCCTGTAGCCAACTAAATGCTTCTTGATTTGCTAGGCTTAATCTTCATGCTAGCCCACCTTAACTTCTCTAGTAACCCTCTTGTACAAGGCACCGTCGTGGTCACCAGTGTCATGTCATCCATATAAGCCCTAATTGGTGGGAGGCGCAGTCTGCCCTGCCGTCTCTCCCCACCTACCACCTCTCCCCACCTACCACCTCTCCCCACCTACCACCTCTCCCCACCTACCACCCACATTGATGATCTAATAATTACTTCCGACGCCATCGTGAATGCTAGTGGGTAAATAATACACCCTGCCATAATGCCCATCTCTTGTCTCTGCCATGCTGTTGTAAAATCTATAGTACTAAAATACATTTGAACATCTTGGAAGTATGCGTTCACCAAGTTTACAATCACCCCTGGAACTCTATAAAGAATAACACTTAAAATAAGGCTATGTGGGACCAAACCAAACGCATTTGCCAGGTCTCAAAATACCACATGGAAATCTCTTCTCTCTAGCTTGGCTGCCTGAAACTCGAGCCATATCATCCTCTTGTGTTCTATGCACCCTGCAAAACCTGGGATTCCTGCTTTCTGCTCTGTAGTATATATTAAGCTATTCCTTTCTAAATAGTTTGCAAGCCTCTGTGCCACTATGCTGAAGAAAATCTTACCTTCT
>OMKL01048730.1:0-14240 GCA_900302295.1 Parasudis fraserbrunneri
CTCCTTCATGCATATCATTTTACCTCTGTTTTGCAAATAACCAAAAGTAGAACAAATAAGCAGACAAGCAAAGAAATATTAATAGCAAAAAGGCCTTTAACCCCATCCTGACTTCTGAGGCCGCCGTGCTGTCTCTGACCTGTTGCCTGGCTGGCATGTTGAGTGGCCTCTGACCTATTCATGCACAGCCCGTCAGTCTTCATACGACAGCATCTTCAAAGCTTTGAATCTGGGATGCCAGAGTGATGCCGTTGTGAGAGTGGGAGTGAAAAGCATTTTCTGATTGAGCGGCCATGATGCACACCACATAGACCTACAGCAGGTCTCCACATTTTGGCTTGCAACGTTGCTTGAGCTTGAGGAACCAGAGAGTCATTATAATGTCTCGGTTACATGCCGTTTCCCCTCCAGTTCTTCATATGCGGTCTTGAAGAGTGAGCTTGTCCTGGTACACAGTCTCTCCATCCACTCCAGGTAGCCTCGGTCTTCCAGTCGATGCCTCCATCTTCCGGTAAATGCCAGATTTCACTGTACTGCTTTGTCATGCCAGAACGTAATTTCGCTGCTCCGTTGGAACTCCACCCTTCTGCAGAACAGCATGCTCTAAGCTGGCAATGACTCACCTCTTTAAATATGTCACTAAGCTCTTGCATTTTCTAAATCATCTCAACCATTTCTTAAACAGAGTCTGGTGCCTCCTTGTTGCAAGTGCAGTTCAACACTTTTAAAGGGATAGTTGTGATTTTTGGAACCCTAGCCCTATTTACTTACCAATGATGATGTTGATCGGTAGAATCCTTTCTCAGAACAATCCATGCTGTTCCTCAGGATAGCTCCAGCCAGACACAAACCAATGCGAAATCAAAGGGGTCGAGCTCCTGTCTGTACAAGCTGACTAGGGCTCAATGAAAAGATTTTCCTTCAGGAAATGAATGCAGTCATGCAGACATACATCTTTAAGTCTGATGCCAGAGACTCTGCATTTTAAAGAAACAACTAAGCATGAAAAAAAACAACACACAAACAACAACTGCCAAATTAGACCCTAAGGACCGGGTAATCGAGGAGGCAGACCTTACAGGAACCCAATTTTGCTTTGGGTGTTGCCTTGGTTTGGGTGTTGATTGACGAGTTTACATGTTTTTTGTTGGTTTAGAACAATGAGAACCAGAACAATAGCCATATGTGGATATTCCCTGAACCTCAGGATTACCAGCAAATAACACTGTATAGTTGTAACAGATCGCACGTGGACTACACTGCCTTAGGTTTATATCAAGAGTGCAGGGAGCACTGAATCTTACCAAAAGTGTTCTTTTGATAGTACCCTGGGAAATAGACTCTTTTACTGTTTGTAAAGAATGATGATATTTTCAGATGCACATGCAATTTGGTTTCAGAAATTTCCAGGGCCAGTCTCTGGATGAAACCACACGACATCCAATAACCTGTCCATGCAATCACTTTCATCCAGAATGTCACGGGAGTCTCTGCATGAGTTTTGCCTACAAGATAATGCAGATGAAAAAGGGTCTATAAATATGCAAACCAATAACAAAGACCCAACACCATGAGTTACATGTTATTAAAAATGTATTTTAAATTCAGAATGGTCAAATACCTCTGTTCTTCTCCCAGTATCCTATGGTTTTAAAATACATAAAAGACAACTAAACACCCTAAAATGAGGCAGCAGATTTACAATACTATGTTGATCCAGCACAGGAAGGAACACAAATCGAAACAGATGCGAGAAAGTACAACACTAAACATACCAAAAAAAGGTTGACCATAAACTATAAGGACAACAGAAACATAGGTCTACACGACAACGGCAATATGGTGTCCTTCTGTACTGGACCAACATCCAACTGCTCTCTCTCTCCAACCATCATGTGAGCGTTTATATAGGGGCAGGTCATCAGCATACCTGCAAACAATTAAAACTGATTCGTTGGTAACAAGGGACTGTCCACAAGTTACAATACAAAACTGAAAAGCATGCAACAATAAAATAAAATAAAAAACTACACGCAGTAAAATAAAATCGAAGCACACATTAAAAACACAGCAAACAAAAAGTTTCAGGTTCACCCTGTTACAATCCTTTGGTTAAAAAAAAAAAAAAAAGTATCGGAGTATCTGTTTTACATTGTATTGATTTAAAATGCCAAAAGCAAAGTACAATAGTAGTTATTTCAAGTAAATGTTTGACACTTTAAACTTGATCACATTAAGGTTTATGTCCCACTCAAAGGTTCCATCAAATATCCTTATGCAAATGAAAAAATATAACCAATCACCACATTTTAAAACAAACATTGTAATGATGCCACTATTTATGGTATGGCTCCAAATGAGCTAACAACATCCTGTTATGTTGTGTTGTATATTACCATATACACTGCAGTCAATCTTTTCTTGTGAACAAAATTCCTCAGATTGAATCATTTTGAAATTATGTTTTACCAAACATTCAATTTCAGAGTTCACTTAATTCATTGCATGTAAGGTATCAGCTTCTTCCTTTGAATTAAGCAATAGAACATGAGGGAGTATTTTATAGTAACATCATGGCTGTGATTTGGTCGGTAGATCGTCAGTTCATATTTACTATAACATACAACCTTGAGTGTTCTATTGCTTTTATACAACAGGTTTTATATAATATCTAATATCGTATTTTGAATAAAAGACTGAGATATCAAGTTGTGATTAAGAGTTTTTAATTCTGCTCAGCAAAAAGCAGGCTATAGTTCCACAAAGGTAGGTATAAATGCATTGCTACGCAACATGAATAAACCAATCTGACAGATGCTAAAATGTGAGAAAACGTGTAATTTGATCGTAAACAAGGTGGAACAGTACAGGTGAAGTGATGAGGCACCTGTGATGTATTTACAAACATCATGGTTGGGATACCTCTCAGTCAATCAGATTTCATGGTGAGAGCCAACTGTTGTAGAATACAGACTGAATTTGTATCATGAATCAACATTTGTAAAAAGCGTTGTCATATAGCGTTTGCATCTGCATCATCTCACAGCAAAAATATATACTAAAACATACACTCAGTGTACAAAACATTGGGAACATATTCCTGTCATTGGATTACACTCCCTTTTCCACAATCCATTCTCAAAGCTCAGAAATCTATCTTTAACTTGTCTCCACCTCGCTACCTACATCTCCCCTTCACGACTGAAGTGGATTTGATAGGTCAAATCAATAAGGAATGGTAGTCACCAATCAGCGCATTTCTGAAAATGACAATGTTTATTTATCACTTTAAGCCTCGCATTAAAGAATCCTTTACATACCGGTTTCTTAAACTATGGCCCAGGGCCCAAAAGACGACTGTAGCGATAGGTTTGTGACACATTTCAATGAGCCTGGGTCCCACAATAAAGAGAAAACAAATCTAATTTGAACTCCAGACTTGAAAAGTTTAACAAACCATTTATGTTGTAAGGATACCAGCATTCCAAATTCTCCTGCAATCAAGAACCTTCGCTTCCGTCAGGAAGTGAGCAGGTATTGCCAATGTTTTGTTTACTCAGTGTATATTAACAGCAGCGTAGCAGGCATGCGTTAACTATGTATCACCATACAGTGGTCCTGTTATGATAGGGAAATGCAGTACATTCTTGTAAGATATCTGAAAAACATAGTTCTAAAATGCATCTTCAATGCAATGTACAGTATAATGTACTTCGGGTTATGACCGTTTAAAAAATATGTCTGCTGTCGGGTGAAAAAATCTCGACTCCAGTGTTGGGTTCTGCTCTTCACTTGGACTGAAAGTACTGTATGTGTTGTAAGTGTCATTCATGCTAGCAAGGAATACAGCGTCCTCTCTCAGGCTGAAACATGTACCTCGACCGGGTTTCAAACTGTTGAGTCCTGTGCTTGCCAGCACTCAGGGCAGCAGTGCAACCGATCGAGCCAGATCAAAAGCTCACACTTGATGGGTGGTATTTATGAGGATTGAGGTTAACGGACACCTCTCTAACTCTGTTACAAACAGTATGCATGGCTCCTCAAGGTTTCAAGACCCCGTAGCCCATTTCAAACACATTGTCTAACTTCAAAGCTCTGTGGTGTTCATGGGCAAAGCAGCCAGTTGGAGATATGAAACAATGGAGATATAATAAGGTTTTCATCCAACAATAGCGAAGTCATTTCAGAAGTTTTTTCTACCGTTATACAATGTCTACTGAAGTCATACATATTGTTCTCAAAAGGATTGTCAGAACCGTATTATGCATATATAAGTCACACATGTTGAAATAAGAAGTGATTAAGCAAGTCACAATGGACAGATTTAAATATTTATAAAATAAAAAAAAAGGAAGAAAACATGGTACAATGATATCAAGACGATACCCCTTGCAGCCATCTAAACATATTTCATAATAAATAAGATCATAGTAAGAGAAGTTAAGAGCGGAAATTAGCAAGACCACAAACTCTTACAGGGAGCAGGAGGTGCAATGACCCTTAATAACATTTTCAGAGTGCTAGGCTTGCTTTTTTAATTATTTTCTTTTTTAACTGGGGGCATATCTTTTGGTCTGCCCCGGGAATGGAAACTCTGGCACCTGGTTGAAGTGTCCTGTTAGGAAGATAGCCACTGTTCCCAAGGAGAAGAGAAGAATGGCAGCCCAGAAACACACCTTGTCAATCATCTTGCCAATCAGCACCCAGCTTTCCATTTCCTATTTGCCAATAAAGGTGAAAGAGAGGAGGTTAAATAAATGAACCATCAAAAATGAACCTATTTTCCAAAAGATTTAAAATGGAATCCTTGCAATGAAGAACCATACACGTCAGTTCCACGTTTGAAAAATGTTTTCAAACCTAACTAAAGTTTATAAATGGAAGTGTTTACATTCATGGTTAAAGACAGTGTCGATTGTCATTAATGCATCAAATTTGTACCCCCAAGTGATTAGGGTTAACTTTACAACTGCTAATACATGGGACGTCCAAAAATAAACAAAACAGACTTACTGTATATGGCTCCTTGGTGCAAGGGTTCAATTATTTTGACATTGTTTAATTGAGCTGAGGGGTAGGTATCGGCACAACTTACAGATCCAATATCGTTTTGTTGCCTTGTGCTCTCGGCAATGAAGTTGCAAGCATCCACACATTGCTTGATTTCCGGCGCAGCTTGGGCCAAGCTCTTATACAAGGTGGCTGTGCTGCTCACATCTATTCCATCCACTAGAGGGCAGGAGACATCAACAGTTAGAAGGAGCCATGCCAAACCACCGAGGGCTATCATCATGATAAGGCTTTCTAAAACAATGATACTCTTCCTTTAATTATCCCTGTTGGAGCTACTGTTAGGCTCCGGAAACAACTTTCAAAGCGTGACATTGTTACATCTAACTTAATCACAGTCGCTGTGCAGCCCTCCCCTTATATCCCTCTTTTATATTATTAGAGGTTTGCTTCGGCATGAGAAAATGGATCACTTAACGGATCAAGATATCCTGGTTCTTATGGAAACATAAAGATGTGATTACAATTTATTTAGAATTGACAGAACGGGAAGGGGATAAATTGTTCTGTTTTCTCAGTATGTTCATTCAGAATTGATAATTCTGGGTGATTTTAACACTGGCTGGTTGTCTTAGATTGTCTCTGGCAAACTTAACTTATCTCAAGTGATCACTGAACCCACAAGGCCGAATCTGAAAAATCCCCCGCGGTCTACTCTGATTGACTTAAAGGGCCACTTCACCGATTTTCAACCTTAAAGGACCATACCAGCGTTAATATGTGTTGATTTCCCTTAACTAGTCACCCCACATATATCACATTACCTCTAACCATTTTCAGAGGCAAAGCTCACTGTATAAGACATTTGTAATTTGACGTTTTTACAGACTTTTGAAAAGTTGAACGTTATGGTAAAAATTGTTCCCTGGTTGCGTTGACAAAGACGTCCGAGTTAAAAATATATTAAAAAGAAAATGTTAAGCGTTGCTATGAACTCTGCGGAGAATCTAGCGTAGAATGCGGAAGTACACGCATTCAAACTAAAATAAAACAAAATAAAAACTACGGAAAATTCTAGCTACAGGACAACACAGATGAAAGCCTACAAGGGGAGATTTATGCACGTTTTTGGAGAGCAGTGTCTGCTTTTAAACCCAGAGGCTAAAAGACTGACGGGTGTCATGACTTTAAACTTCAAATGCTATGACCGAAAACTCTACAGTATCCATTCAGGGAGAGTTAAAATTTGATTGTGTGTTAACGCCCTCAGCACCCGCCGTGGTGTTAATACTGTGCGAGTTTATCTTGTTGACTGGTTGTGCATTTCTTTGATATTGATTGTTTAATATGTGAAGCCTGGTTTGATATTTGGCTGCATGTGCACTTGCTTATGCAATATTGTAGCCCGAGTTGATATTTGTGGGCTGGTCATTGTACATCTCCGGTTTATTGTAGGCTAGTTGTGAATTAAGACATCTGATGTGATGAATCTCTCGCTTGTGGTCCCTTCCTCTCCTGTTTTAACTGTAGGCCTACTAACTTGTAAGTGCACCTGGTTGGTGCCAATTTCTCATCTTACATTGAAAGCCTGTGCTGTGAGTGCACCATTTTTGGAACCAACTTCCTAACCAGGACCCGACTCGTAAAAGGCAACAGCATACAAGAGTAATGTTGTTTGATGTTACGTAGCCTGTGTGAAAATTTTAATCCAAAGCCAATTCAATCCGGATGTAAACCTACAGGTCTCTCTATTAGTTATATTATAAGCTGCATGCCATCAAGGGCTTAGAGTGTCAACTGAACACTCAAATAATTAGTAAGATTTGGTTCCTGCTACAAGACAAAGGTCAATGGGCTGCGTTGGAGGCTCTCTCTCTAGTGTCCGGAGATTCTCTCTCTCTGAGCGAGGAGTCATATTAATGGTTCATTGGCCCTGATTGATAGCCTATTTTTATACTGGTAGTATTCATACTGATTGAAATACCCAAGTTGATAGCTTGTTTGTGATAGCTTTCTCTTGAATGCATTGTGGTTTTGTTATAGCCTACGCTGTGCGGCTGTGCACTTACATTAATGTAGGTCTATAGCTAAACTGGTGGTCAGGAGCAAATGGAATGTTTGGAAAAGTCCATCATTTACTTTTATTTTATTTTCCAATAATACCTTTGGTGGGAGTATAAAAAAACATGGTTATTTGTGGTAGAGGGAGGGTCATGCATCCCCCCCCCCATTTCCCCAGCAAAATAGTTTTGATCAGGCCTGTATATCTGTAGGTATATATTTTTTTTTATATGAGATCTCAAATTTTTTGTTTGTTTTCTATATTCAGACTACAATCTGTGTGTATTGTCGTATTATAGTGTTACTACTGAACTGAAAGAGCGACGCGTAGGCAGACTAGATTTCTCACCGATTGACCGCGTGAGACCGTGCCTCTCCCTCTGTTTGTCGAACATCATCTCGCTGCGCGGCTGTTTCAGCACGTACTCCTCTGCCCTCTGCATGAGGCCGAAGGAACTACGCCGCCGCTCCCGTATCCCGTTCACCTCCGCCGCCACCTCGCCCTCGTCCACCAGCGGGGACATGCCCAGGAACCGCGGGACCAGCTCCAAGAATATCTGAACGGCGACAGAGAGGGGAAGTTAGCTAGGTGTGTCGGAAGACGCACGACAATTACTCCTTGAATTAAAAAAGGGTTTGTTGATGAGGGAAGGGAGTTGGGGTGGGGGGATTGGGGGTTGGCTAGCCTCACAGAGCTACATACATGTTTGATGGACCGGGACATGGTGTGAGTGCTGGGACTGCGCAGGGAAAAGTTGAGCACCACAATTTGGTTGGTAGCGATGAGAGTGGTCACAGACATGACAAAGATCAGGTACCTGAGGAGAACATTAGAGGAGAATGGTGACGGGAGAGGTGGATTACCGAGACAGAGAAGTGGTGGACGATGACGTCGCACAGGATCGCGAAGACAGAGAAGCATGACAAACAGTCCAGAGTTGGGATATGAAAGTAGAGAGGGTGCTAAGAAATAACAGTGTGAAATGCGGTGTGAAAAGCCTCGCAAAGCCTTTCCGCACTGTAAAAGAAATCCCCATCTTAACAAGTATTTAATGTTGCACTGAGTCTTAAAATTTTATTTTCTTAAATATATCTGTCAACGTAATGAGATCATTTATCTTGTTTCAAGGATTTTCTCAAAACTAGGAAAATTATCTTGAAACAATCACATTTCTTTTAACAAGTTCCATTTCATCCTTGTCATGTAATTTAGCAAGAGTGTGTCCACTCGATGCTAAGTGTTAGCCAATACTAGCAACTACCCATAATATCAGTTGGCAAGAGCATGTCCATTTGACGCTAAGCATTAGCTAATAGATACCGGCAAATGCATGTGCTCTTGCTACCTGTTGTGTCATTTAGCAGGACCGTGTCCACTCCACTCAACACTAAGCTTTAGCCAATACCGGCAACTGCCTGTACTATTAGTTAACAAGAGTGTGCTACCTGTCCTATCATTAGCAAGAGCATGTCTGCTCGAAGCTAAGCATTAGCTAATACCAGTAACCAACGTTATCCATAACATCAGTTCGCAAGAGTGCTCTTGCTCAAGCTAACTTTAGCGGTCTGTATCTGCCGGTGTTACATCGTTTCTCCAGCCATCTGCACTGTCACTATGAATGGCTCTCATGTCCTGTATGGCACTTCTTCAACCCGAAGATGGCCACAATCTTGTCTCGGCCTCGAGCATTTCAGGTAGGGCCTCTCAGAGGACCCATGCATGAATTGCAGCTGCCAGGCTAGCTGATGGCCAACATTAGTAGCTTCCCCTTGTCAGATCAGTTGATTTCAACCCAACTTAACCCTACCGCAGAGATCACGGGTGCCACCCCCGCCCCCCGTCTTCTAGAATGGATCAGCTAACCACTGAGTTGGCCCATATGAAGTCGCTCTTCCTGAACTTCCATTCTGATGCCCTTACCCCTGGCACAGAAAATGCTAGTGCACCCAATCCACCCATGGCTGGATATCATCTCCATGCCCGCTCCTCGGCTCATGGCTCTTGGCTCTTTGGATGGTTCAGAAGACGGCTCCATGGATCCATCATTCGCATGGCCCTGGCTATAAAACAATCAGCCAGTTCCTGCTAGCGCTTTCTTCAGGTGTGTTCTGGCCCCCACCACCTTTACTGTTCCTTCCTCTGATGAATACCTGAGAGAGTTACATGCATGCTGGAGGGACCGATCTCTGGCAGCCATGCAGGATGCTGCGAAATTTGGCCTTGACCACATGCCAGCTGTTTAGTCTACCATTGCTTCCCTCATAGTTTCCCATGATGAGGCCCTGAAGCCAGATGTCAGGTGCCCTCAACCCCATTGCTGGGTCACAAACTACCTAATCTCTAAGGCTTATGATGCAGCAGCGCGCATGTGCCATATCGGCAACTCCCTCTCTCACCTCATGCTCACCCTCACCTCATGCTCAGTCTGAAGGCAACGCCTCCTCCATCAGCCTCAGCTGCTTCATTGCAGGCTTGTGCTCTCATGTCAAGAGAGCTTGGGCGTCTGATGTCCACTCTGGTCCAGACTCGCCACCAAATGTGGCTTGTCAGAGATATATAGAAGGACTCTATAGTCTCCCAGTGGAACCGGGTGAGCTATTTGGTTCAGCTGCTCAACAGGTGCAGGCAGCAGTTCTTGGGTCTTCGCAGAGACATACCCCTCCCCAGCAGGCCTAGAGTTTCCTCAGCCACCGTCTGAGTCAGTTTCCAAATGCCAGCTCGTTTCAGTGACCACCATAGGCCTCTGTGCCCCGCTGAGAGGCTGGTCCATTGCCACCGCAGACCTGCTTGCTTGCCCTCAAGGCAACCTCGGGCCTTGGAGCCTAACTGTCGCCCCCCTAAAGCATTCAAAGGCTGTAGGGCCATGGACTGAGGCCTCGGGGCTGGCAGTCAGTCATTTTTCCTAGAAGTAGCTCAGCTACAGGGCAGCTCACACTTCAGACCCCTGGCTGGTTTCCACCCTAGCCCAGCAGTACAAGGTTCAGCTGGGTCAAAATGACCATAATTAGTGACCCAGCAAATGAACCAGGAGTTATCCACCCTCCTGACCAAGGGTGCAGTCAAACCGTGCTCTTTCAAAGCAGCGCCTATCCCACTGGATTGTGGATGTTATTTCCCACTCATTGGAGAGCAAATAACTGGGGGCAGGGTGAGGTACCACTCTACCAGGAGTGTCTCCACTTTGTGGGCAGCCCTGAGAGGGCTGCCCATGGAAGTCTTATTTGCCGCAGCCTTATGGGCATCACCGGACACATTCTCCGGGTACTACAAAGTGAATGTTGCCGCTCCCTAGCCACTGGGTGCGGCCCATTTTCTGAGTACTCCTGCTTCATCTCTATGTGGTAGGTCCTCAGGATTCCTCGTGACTATGTTGTTATGAGTCATCCAGTGTTATGCACGGGCTATGGCGGTCAGGAAGGATGAAATAGAATGAAAGTTACGGATGTAACTACGGTTCTATGAATCCTAGATGACCACCAGAGTTCTCAGTCACTCGGAATCTCAAGAACTTGGGTGACACCGGCAGTTATACCCTAGCCTAGGTCATCTGTGGTCACGCGTGACTTTGTTTGTATAAGTACTTGACCTGCGCGTGTGAGACAGAAGATATTAAGTGTTATGCACTGCCTCTGGTGGTCATCCAAATAGAACCATATATACATCCGTAACTTTCGATTGGAACAATAAAGTGAAATTCTCTCACCTCCTTTGCAGATCTTTTTTGTTTGTTAAGATGGGGAGTTTTTGCAGTGTGAGGTAGCAAGGTAGACAAGTTGAGACAGTTGTCAGAAAATACATGCATGCATGCTAAACTCACTTGCCAATGAGAGGGACAGAGAGAGATGTCTCAGGGACCTTCTGAGCAATAAGAAAGAGGAAGACAGTCTGACCCAGCAAGACAGAGATGGAAACAGTCAACTTCTGTCCCCCAGCTGTGAAGGGGACAGACAACAGAGAGTCAGGGAGGGGGATGGAGGGCCGTGCTGGTATGGGACCAAAATGTATACAGTCAGGCGGAAACCTTGTATCTTCAAAAGGGTAAACTTTTCATGAACGAAGAAAAGCAACCTAATTTTCAGATTGACACTCTGAAATGTTTCTCGGAAGTTCTACATCGGGGTCTGAATGGGTTTCATGGGTCCTTATTGTCGTGACACACTCTGACAACATGGAGACGGTGTAGCCGTTCAATTCAAGTAAAAACATGAAAATGACCAGAAATTGAGATACAAGGTTTTTGCCTGACAACAGCGATATGCTAAGTGACACATTAATAAAACTGTATCTACAGAAGCAGGGATTGGTGCAGAGGTGAGACAACTACACTTCTCATGCAGAATAAATCCACTAGACAACTAAATGACGCGTATACTCTGGGTAATAACTTAAAGTGGCACTATCTTGGCAACAATATGTTGACTGTTTTCATTCAAAATTCTGTATATCTTCTTTTTGGGGGAACAGAACACAGTTTCCTGATTCACTGTAAAATATCTAGAAAACAATACAGATGATTCCATCCTCTAAATTGTGTAATTGTTTTTCTTGATCTTCAAGAGGGTCTGAGGGCTGAAATGTCATCTAATAAAAGAGAAATGCATATGGAGCTGGACAGTGTGACACTATTTTCCTTTTTCTTAAAATAGCAAGAACCTGTACCTTTAACACTGTTCCAAAGTCAGTTTTCCTTCTGTGGTAGTAATGCTTTAGTAAGAGATTTTTTTATGGTCAATATCTAATATAGGAACAAAACTCTTCATCTGGTGATCACAACTGCAGACAACTGCAGTTATTTATGGAATACTTTGTAACTTGTTGAAGAGTGGAGTTAACTTCAAACTGGAACATTGCAGAAAGATAATGTGGCATTGGCGCCCTCCATGTTCTGTGCTGTGCATTGCACCTCCAATCATTATGGTTCATTTGGTTACCAAGTCTTCATGGTTTTATATTAATATGGAGGGTTCCCGTCATTGTAATAAGCTGCTTTCTCTTGAGAAGTGTTCTGCTGAACAGCTTTGTTTATTAAAGTCCCAATCCGTGATTTTTTTGGCCATATCAATGTGAGGTGTATTCACATACATTCTTGAAGAATTTGTTCTGTAGATGGAGAACACATGATTGTAAATTGGAAACATTCCGATTTTTTGACATAAAGTGGCATGAAATGCTTGCCAGTAGAGTAAACACTGCATAGCCATGAGCTGACTTACCGAGTCCCGTGGTTGAAGTTCTGGCTGTGTTCCTAGTGTGCCAGGCAGCTTCAGACAGGCAGCACACATGGTCCGGCAATAAAAGCCACACCACAACATGCAAACAAAAGTGTTAACCATCCCACAACAGAGTCAAACAGTCCTCGTGTATTTCCGATACTCGATTCTTCTCTCAGACACAATATCTTGGAACTATTTTGTTCCTTGAAGAAGGCGAGTGTATTACTATGCACTGGGGCTATCTAGCTAGCTAGTTCCAAGATACTGTTTCTGTCTGAAAGACGAATCAAGCATCGGAAATACACAAGGACTGTTGTGTTCTATTGTGGATGGTTAAAACTTGTTTGCATGTTGTGGTGTGGCTTAAAACTTTGTCACCAGACCCTGGCAGCCTGTCTGAAGCTGCGGAGCATGACCAGAACTTCGACCACAGGACTCGGTAAGTCAGCTAATGGCTATGCATCAATTACACTACTGGCAAGTATGTCATACCACTTTATGTCAAAAACCCCAAACTATCCCTTTTTAGGAGCAACTTCTCAAAATATGGGGACATAAAATGGGCCGCAGGTCTGTTTGCAGTCTGTCCTCACATGACAAGCATGCCTACATTAGCCTTCACTGGGTTTGGGTCTTGGACTGAAAAGGTTTAACCCTTTCAGGAGGAGTATGGAATGTTTCCTCAGAATTCTAGCTTGGACCGGCAGTGATTGCTACATCATCGTTATGAGAATGTACAGTTACGAAAATCCCGACGCACCGCTGTGACTGTACACCTGAGAAGGAACCCCCCGCGGCCCTTCATTTAGCAGTGACGCTACTGACCCTGTGCCGGTAGGAAGTAGGCCAGCACGACCAGGGAGGACATGAGGGAACATGGCAGAATGATGTTGATGACGTAGAAGAGGGGCTTCCGCTGGATGATCACGTTGTAGGAGACCTCTTGGTACTCCAGGTCGTCAGGGGAGTAGCGCAAGTTGATCAGCTTCCTGGCCGGACGGTGCACGATGGCCCATTCACCATTCTCTACGTGGGTGGGAACACGAGGAGTTAATAGATTATATCGCTGAGGCACATTCGAGGCACAAACCGTCTGCACGTTTCAGGTGCTCTAATGAGCAGGCCTGTGAATGACCTCGTCAGACCTGAGTAAATCGAGTGCACAACTGGACACAGCTACGTGCCATAAAGCCTAGAAAGTAACTGCTCTCGCTTTGGAATTCTCCAGCTTTGGTTGCTACATAGTCTGTTAGTCTGACCCAATGGGAGGCATATCTTGTGTGAGCTTCCACGGGAAATCTGTACATTCACCAACTCTGTGGTGCACGTGTAGCCTATATTAGGCGGTTAATGTGCATATTCCCTGACCAGACGGGAAACGTGGGTGGAAAATGTTTACTGCAGCGGCGGGGGCCGACCGCGCATCATGGCATGGTGTTTGTGCATTTTATCATCAGACCAGGATATCAGCCACCAAGTCTTCGCTATCGTAAAGCCTCGTTAACATAATTTGCCATATGAAGTTACATCACGGTTCATTCTTTAGAATCAAAGGCGTAGTTATGAGAGGCGAGCATTGTGCACATCTACATCTTTTTATGCATGCATAGCAATGAGTTGCTTCATGCACCCACTGTAGGAATAACCTGTAAAATCAACATGGCATCAATTTCTTCACCAAAATAAACTGAGGGGGGGTGAATATGAAACATATGAGAGGGGTGAATCCAACTGCCGGGCACCGAGGCAGACCCTGTCAGAGGGGGAGAGAGGCAAGGAACTAGGCAGGAGAAGGCTCTGGGGGAGGCTGGAATGGAGAGGGGCGAATTTGTTCATTCTCGTTGCGGGCCCTGAAGCGGACACAAGGGATGGGAACAGGGCCAATTCTAGACTTTTTGGGGCCCTATGCAAAATCTTGTTTAGGGGCCCCCCTAACTGAAGATTGTGGTGGTGGT
>OMKL01048731.1:0-13944 GCA_900302295.1 Parasudis fraserbrunneri
TAGGGGGCCAGTGCAAGTCTATGAGTAATTGGGTCACATGGGCTGATTTAGGTAGGTTGGAGATCAAGTGGGCCGCTGCATTCTGAACTAGCTGGAGGGGCTTGGTTGCACAAGCCAAGAGAACAGCTAGGAGAGCATTGCAGTAGTCAAGGCGTGACACAACCGATGACTGCACGAGAAGTTGGGTGGCCTTCTTTGTCAGGAAGGGGCGGATCCTTCTCACATTGCTCAGGAAGAACCTGCAAGCTCTTGTTGTCGAGGCAATGTGAGGAGAGAAGTCCAGCCGGTCATCTAGGACCACACCCAGGCTCTTGGTGGTCCAGGCTGGGGACACAACGGCGTTCTCCACAGTGATTGACAGATCAACTAGAGGGGAGGATTTGGCAGGGAGGTAGAGCAGCTGTCTTGCCGAGATTCAGCTTGAGGTGATTAGTTGTCATCCAGGTGGAGATGTCGGCCAGGCAAGCTGAGATTCCTGTGGAAACTTGGGTGTCTGTGGGGGGAAAAGAAAGGAAGAGTTGCGCATCGTCAGCGCAGCAGTGATATGAGAAACCGTGGGATAGAAAAGTGTTGCCTAGAGATATAGTGTAGAGAGAGAAGAGGAAGGGACCTAGGACTGAGCCCTGGGGAACACCTGTCCGTAGGGGCTGCGGTTCTGATAAGGTACTCCTCCAGGATACCTGATAGAAGCGGTTGTCAAGGTAAGAGGCCAGCCATGCCAGTGCAGAGCCTGCAACTCCCAATCCAGACAGGGATGAGAGGAGGATCTGGTGGTTGACTGTGTCAAAGGCTGCTGAGAGGTCCAGGATGATCAGAGCAATGCTAGGATTAGATTGGTCCCTGGTAGCTCAAAGGCATGGCACCAATACGGCCAAGGTTAGGGGTTTGATTCCTACTGGGGTCTTCCATGCTGAAAATGTATCCATTCATGATACTGTAAGGTGCATTGATTAAAAGCATCCACCAAATGACATTTGTTAATGTTATGATTATTTCGTTTCAGAATCAGAGTATCCATTGCACAGTGAAAGATGAAAAATGTCGTCTGAGGAAAATGCTCGAAGAACTCGCCTACTGTGCCAGCATCAAAAAACCAGTGGCCCACAATAAAATGTAGGCTACTTAGACTTGACAATTATGTATACTTATTGTAAAATTTCATATTGTTATAGAAATGATTTTTGTAATCATATTTATGCATCTCTAAGTTATTACTGTACATGGTGGTTTTAATTTGTATTCAAATATGAATTTCTTGAATTTTATACCTATATGAACACATTTGTAGGGGAATTTATTGAGCATTTACAGGACAATTAAATCAGAACCCCTATTCTAATGTATATCTAGAAAGCACCCGTGTACTGCTGATGAGAAAAGAATCAAGAATTCAAGACTATTTTTTCCTAATTTGCAGGATGCTCAAATTGGTAGTCAGGGCAACAAATGTTTGTCACATCCTCAGTGAGAGTGACACACCTGCGTTTTAGTATTGTGTATGGACTAAATCATGTCAAAACAGTTTTATCCATTTCATCGTGACTATCTAATGTGTATAATAAATTGGTCCAGATAATCTCATGATTATGTATGATAAATGAAATCCTGTTTCTATAAGGCCAGACTGACCACACATTTTCTATCCCTGATTTCATGGGCATTTTTTGCACCCAGAATCCAATTGCACTCTCTCTCATATTCACAAAGGGTGAAATATATTAACCTCAAACTATTTTGTTTTGCACCGCCGAACAAGACTATAGGATACAAATAAATAAAGCTGTTCACAGCTTTAAACACCCCATCATAACTTGCAGAAACTCAAATCAAAGATTTACAAATATTGATCATGCAAACAAGCCTTTTAAAGCATCAACATACATATATGACTCACACTGAGGGTCCCACAACTGTTGAGTATTGTATACATAGGTTTACCAGTCAACTTGAGAATGAAAAATGTCTCCTATTCCATGTTTGGACTTTGCTAACTTAAAATACAGCCACCCCAACACCTTGGTAGAGATGATTGCTTTAATAGTGAAATGCATAGAAAAAAGGGCACAACTTTTGTGAAATAAAACATGTAAAATAATTTAATAAATTAAGTATACAGGAGGAAAGCTTGATAGATGTAAACATTTGACATACAGTATAATACAAAATCAAGTCACTTTGTTTCCACTACAATACAGCTGAAAGATGAAACTAACTCCACAAAAAAACTCATCCTAGTGTATTATACTAAGGCATATGTATTGTATATCTCAATATAATAATAGGAAGGGTTGAGAGATGACATGAAAATAAAATATTATTTGCTTAGTGTTTAATGGGCAAATGGCACTACTGTAGGAGCTGTGTGGCATGCATGGCCCATGTGTTTGACCTAAAAGAAATAAAAGTACAAAGCACACTTTTCTGATTTCCATATCTGTAATGCTCAACATTGGGGTAAATTCCTTGCAGTCTTTAGTATACAGTGAGATTAACTGGAAGAACCCGCCCAATCCACCCCCACAACCTATCCTGACTTGTGACATCCAAGTGTACAAAGCTCTTACTGCTCTGGTATCTTTCTGAAATAAGAGTCAAGTCACATTCTCTTTGAGTTACCGTTTTCATTGTCTTGGCAAATAAATATTACGACTGCAGCTTGTGCTCAGAGTAGACTTATTTCCTTAATTTAAAGTGAAAATGCAACCTAAATTACAATCTAGGTGTTCTCTCCATGACCTTGGACAATTTAGCCAAGATTTACTCATTTTCTGCTAACAAACCTCCTGCGCAGCTTGAAACATGACTCTGATGACACTTTTTGTGAACAGTGGGAAAGTACGCAGATTACATTTTCTGAGGAAATGGGTACAGTTTCTTGGTAACATCTGTTAGCAATACTATGAAATAAAGCCCATTTGAATACCTTGAAAGCCTCAAACACTCAATAAGCCCACAATGTCACTCCCATACGTTGTCAATTCTGTAGATTGTAGCTTCAGGAGAGAGTTGTTCATGCTAAGAATACTGACTGAATAGGCTATGACCATAGAAATAACATAAATGCTATTTTAGGTTGCATTTTCCCTTTACCACCAGAAGTACATGGTTCTTATTAATAGTAGCCCAAATTCAAGCAGAGGTTGTTGAATGTCTTAAAAGGCAATGTTAACTTGTTGGCCATCCTCAAATGAGCCTTACATCATAATAGAAATAGCAGGTCCCATGGACCACATAGTCTAATTCCTACGGTGGCTGCTCCCTGAACAACCTCTCCTTCACATTTAAACCTTATCGGCTATACAGTGTATTCAGATAAATCTTTGAAATAAAGTTCAATAAGAAACTCTTCAGGCTTGACTACTGAATCGTATTCCTAAGGTAACATGTAGGGCGCAGTGGCAGAACGCTCACTTCATTGCAGGAGGGATTCGATCACAGCCTCTGGTTTTGCAGATCTTTTCCTGTGCGGAGATAGGTGCACATGATAAATGTTATCACTCAGTAGCTGCAAGTAGTGCTCGGCCTATGAATTTCTCAGAATAACAGTATTATATAGCGATAGCAGAATTTTGGTCACACTTCGTATAAACGTACTATAAATAGCCTCATCATTTTGCAGAACTGCTATCTACAGGTAGTGGTTGGAAGGGGTGGGAGATACACCGATACAAATTTGTGCTAGGGTCCACATTTTCTCACATCGTTCTATCGGATGGGTACACAGAAAACTGTTGATTATTAGCTTTGACAACAGACTTACATTGAGCATGTCACAGAGTTGTGAGAAAGTTGTATTTGTTGCACAATATGAATATTATACTGTATAATAGTTGCACTGATTAGACCCATGGCAAGAAATGGGCATTCCCATGGAGCTCTTGCACTTTTAAAACACTTTTTAGATAGCATTACAAGAAAAACAAATATACTGTGATACATATCGTTACCATCCAAAACGCTGAATATATCACGATAAGGAATTTAGGTCATATCGCCCACCCCTTGTAGTTTGTATATCAAACCAATTTTTTCCACCCAATGAACATATGTTCTAGTGAGTACAGCTCCAAGGTATCTGTGCTGACAGTGGATTACCTTCGGCCAGTCTTGGGCCGGCCACTCTTGCTGCTCTTAGAGGTCCTTGGCCTCTCCAGCTTCATCAGTGACTGCCTCATGCTCTCCTCTGTGTAGGCCAAGTACACATGGGACAGGTCCACCTCAAACGGCTGCAGGGATCAAAAAGAGGAAACAGAGAGAGGAGGGATTGGGGATTAAAGTGGCTCTCAGACGGGGGAGCGGAGAGCCGCACTGGCTCTGCCCGCAAGGGTAGGGAGAAAGTGGAGAGCTCTCAACACGGGCAGAAAAACTATGCGGGGAATTGATCTGAGTCGCCATGGAAACGATGTACCGCCTGCAAATCTCTCTGTGAAAAGTTGAACCCAGATCAACTTTTTCTGCCCGCTCTACACCACAGCTAAGTGAATATCCTGTGTGCGCGCCTCTCACACCACACCGCTCAGCTTGACAAAATTCACCTCCTGCCCTCCTCTAGGTGAGAGTGAACGCCAGCTGCCGAATATGGTTCTCCGTTTGAAAGCGGCTTAAAGGCCCACTCTGCAATCCAAATGTAAATGAAAGGCTAGCCCCACCACTGAGCACAAAACATGGGTTGGGATGTTTTTTTCTTATACTCATAAGGGATTGTCGGGACCTTTGATAAGAGGCATATGTGACAGTTAAACAAAAGCTATATGTCAGTTTCCAGAATGTTACATTAGTAAAATAGTAAAACAGTGAACGGACCAGTATTTTGAGTTATGCTGAATTAAAGGTATCCAACGGAGTCTTGTTCTGGTTGAGCAAAAGTCTTCTTTGTTTATATTCACATTTCCACCTGAATAGAGAGTTTTCTGTTGTTGTTCTATAGTCTACAAGCTGCATACATTTCCTACCTAATATAACCATTGCAAAGTACATTTTCGCCATTTTCTTTGCTCTCGCAATGTTTATATCCCATCCACGTTAAGTTTCACTTTTGGTTTTGGCGAGGTTGTAATGAGTCCGACCTCCTTTGATTGGCAGGCAGTTAGCTTGTTAGATTTCGAGCAAGATCGTAAAGACTTATCAAATTGAAGCACAAGGGTATGTTACATGCCTCCAGTGCACCCCTGTGGTCGTGGTGTGTATGTGCATCCTCGTGCTGGAGGAACATGTGATGCACAATTTTTGGGGACCCCTTTCTTCCTACTGTGCACAACAGCGCCAATTTCAGCAACTAGTGGTCAAAAACTCCACTGGATACCTTTAAGTTGCAAAAGGCTGATTTTCTGTATGAAAAGTCGAACTCTTCAGGAACCCAAGAGAATGAATAAACTTTACATTTATATGACTAAAAAAGTTTGAAAGACAAAAAGAATAAGCACTGGGATGTAAGGGATGCAAGCTTTACTTTACATAGCAATAAAGAGAGAGATCACTCACATCTTTTTCTTTCTTGTCTGGTACAGGGGTCTGTTTTCTCATATTGTTGCCAGTGTACGCTACACATTTCTGGAAAGAAAGGGGGGTGGAAAGTAAACAGTGCTGTTGAGCAGAAGTTCGTAGCTTAGAGTTCGCACATCTGGAATAATGCTACAAAATGTTTTACTTTCTAACCACAGTGTGTGGATAGCTCACCAGTTGCCATTCTCCAATATCTTCATTCCAGTGCACATAATTCTCTATCATCTCCTACACAGGAAATAAAGGTGGCAATTATTAGCAACAAAGCTTGCAAATACAAACCAGCTCAGGGCAGGTTCACCAGGAAACTCTGAAGTGCTTGCTTGTTGCATTTCACTTTTTTTCTTCTTCACTTTTTATGTGAGCAAAAATAGACATAACACACATAACATTTTGCACAAGAAAAAATTAAGCAATACAGCAAGCAGTCATTTAGAAACCAAGGGTTTAAAATGTTTCGCTATTTTCTTGCATGCAAGTAAAGTCCTCTAAAAGAATATGTCCCAGTACAGCCAGGAAAAACAGAGGTGAAAGTAGCAAAGTACACAAATCGATCTGGATACAAAACAACGACACAGGCTCCATCCAAAAATCTTACAGACAAGATACATGCAGCATGCACACACAGGACACACACACACGACACACACACACACACACACACACACGACACACGACACACACACACCTGATACTCCTGTGGGATGAAGTTGTCTATGATGAGCATCTGGAGCCTGAGCTCTCGGCTCAGCTGGCGGATGTTGTCCAGGAGGCTCTCGATCTCCCGGTGGTGCTCCTGCTGCAGGTCAGCCATCTGACAGACAACACAACCACTGACAGGCCCATCTCAACTCTCACCGTTTAAAGGCTCTCTGAAGAACACAGTGCTCCAGTAGACCTCTCATGTGTGTTGTCATTTTTCTGCCCAAATAAGCGAGGACAGTTCCCTCCATCTCCCACGACACAGAAAAATTAATGGGTAGTAATAGCTTAGTCTGTGGTTCACTGAGGCCTTCCAAAATTGATTTCTCTCTCTGATAAGGTGGGGAATCTTTAATTTCAAAGCAGTAACTTAAAAACTAGCTTGGCATTGCAGCACAGGTAGCTTCAGTGTATTCTCGTGGTGGAGGCATAACGAAAGTGCAACATCTGCTCCTTTCGTGTTAGCCATGTGGCTCTTAAAAAAGGCTAGTTAGCAAAACATATAATCCTCCTGTAAAACATCACTTTACCTTTCACCCCAAATGCAATGTAAATAATTAAATTACTATCAAACGGGAAAGGAAAACATTGTTCATTTTCACCATAGGCGAAAAATAAAAGGAACCAGTGCTTTACATTTTTTTGCATTTACAATTCTTTTTCAAAATGATGACAACACTTCAGAGGTCTATCATGTGGAAAAGAGGCTTAATCCATTTCTTTTTTTTGCACTTTTACTTACTTCTGATTTGGCAGCCATCAGCATGGTCCATACTTTCTTAAGTTTCTTGGTCTTTCCCTGAGCCTCCTCCTGAAGGCTGGTGTATTTCTCCTCAATGTCCAGACGCTCTTGCTGTTATGAGGGGGAGAGCAATAAGTGATGTGTTAAGAGCAAGCTTCTCCAGGGCTTCTGTGGACAGTCCTTTAATGTGTAGCACAGATGTACAGTAGGTCAAGTAATATCTGTGATTTTCTGATTCACTTTTATGTATATTTTTTTTTTCTTTTTTATTATTATTATTAGTGGTCATTTCCTGAAATACAGGAGAGTCATTTGATAGAATATAAACTCAACCTGGCAGATCAATTTATTCCCACAGAGACAGGTTTGGAATTGTTTTCATGTAGCCTACATGACATGACAGAGAATAAAGGTATAAACTTCAGGCTTTACAACAATAACATACAATTTTGTTTCTTAAAAAGGTTCATAAACTAAGATTTCAATTATTTGAAGTGAGGACCATGTAGACTCCCACCACTCACTGCACATATCTGAGCGCAATGACCAAAATCACTGTTCATAGCTGTTAGTGAAAATTGAGCACAAGTGTGTACGAGGACTGAGTAGTGGATTGGGCCTCATGGCAGAGTCTAACCACAGCTTCCAACCACAAAATCTGCACAACTGGTTCATTAGAAGTCAAACTTTTCACGTTATGATGTACTGTGGCGTCAGTGGGTGTGTATGACGTCATCCTGGCAGAGTCCAGTCACCTCTCTACAATGATAGCTGTGATGTGGCTTGCGTAACGGAAGAGGGTACAGCTGATAATTATTATTGTAACTTACAGGAATCAGCTTTATTCACCAAGTATGTGTGTGCATACAAGGAATTTGACTCTGGCCTAGCGACTCTGCATGTACTTACACAAAAAGAAAAGAAAGAAATATACACATTATACACTATATACTATAGCGTTTATACTAGAGCTGTAAGCTGTATACAATTGACCATGGACCATTCTTGTGACCTGTAAACAGGATACAATTAGTGCAAGAAGTGATGAAGAGATCATTCTAAAATGGTAGCAAAAATCTTTTTAAATCACGTTACCCTATGTACATGTAGTCAGTGGTATGTACAGCCTGTTCAGATACACAATAGTGAAATGTATTGCACATTAGTGTTCTAGACTAAAATAAATATATTATATTATATTGTTCCAGGGTATTTGCATATAATGTATAGGTACAGTGTTATTGAAGTGTTCAAGGCAATCATGCATTATACTCAGGAGTAAAAGGCCATTAAACACTTACTAGATGAAATCCAAGGTCTTGGCTTTCCAAGACTTTTAAGCAAATTCCAAATACCAAGCCACAAGTTAATTTTGGTGTCAACTGGAGCTACTGTACATATTGCAGCCAAAAAAAAAAAAACCTTCTCGAAACTGACTAATGATGAGTGAAAATAGCATTAATGAGTTCCATTTCTCTACACTCCTACACAAATGTTCCACTGTCAAACATCTCTGCCCAAAGAGGAAGTAAACTAACCGGGTCAACCTGTAGATGGTTTCAAAGTGACAACAATGACAATCTAAAAGGACCCAAGTTTATTTGTTTGCTGATGCAACAACTGACAGGAAATGCACTTGGTACCAAACTGTTCCCTTGCAGAGTTGCAGTGAAACGGTCCATACTTGTATTATTTTCCCTTAACATATAGAATAAATAATATTATATTATTGTTCCCCCCATATTTCTTAGTCTCTTTTATAAATAATTATATATATTTTTATAAAAACATTAAATAATAAAATTTAATGGTGTCAGTGCAGCCTTGTTTATTCACTGTGTCCGTGGAAACGAAGATGAACGCAGCCATAAAGGTATGGTTTCCTTATGCAGGAAATATAGTATGTTTACTTTTCTGATAACTACATCGCTGCATAACTCATAGATGTTCAGACAAGCTTAATTTTTGGTTATTTGTGATATTCGTATTAGTGTTGTCATGATACTGGAATTTCTAACTTCGATACAATACCTTGAAAAATATCGATATTCTATATCATTTTCGATATCACGGGGCCCTGTTCAGTTTCTTAGCTTCATATGAGTTTGCATCATACTTAATTGTTCAAATACAGCTGGTAGGGTTAGGGTAGGCTGTGAGTAGGTTGTTTTCATTTTGGGCTGAACTTCTCAGCTTAACTCTAATACTTTAAGAGAAATATGAAAATATTTCAGAATTTTTTTTTCCTCATGTTAGATTAGATCTTTAAAAAAAACTACAATATATAATTCAATAATCTTAGAAATTAAGTAAGAACGTATATGTATCACCTTCTACCTAACAACAGACAAGATCCGTAAACTATTTTCAAGTGAAATGGAAGAGAGGAGACGAGAGCTGAACTGCCTGAGCACTGTGAATGGGAGGAGGCGGGGCTGTTGGGCAACGGTGTGTGTGTGTAAGTGTGTAGTGCCTAGTAAATGTGTGTCACTGTCGCAGCGAGAAAAAAGCAGGCAACTGGTATCGATAGTGTGGCAAATGAGTACTGAAACCGTTTCAAATATTCAGTATCGATATATATAGAAAAATCTATATTTTTGACAATACTACTCTGTATACACCCAATTCAAAGTCATAACCGCATTTTCTTTCAAACTAATTTGGTCGTGGATGTCCTGATTTGGTAGTTATTCATAGTTTTCAGTCACATAACTGGCGTGGAGACCTGGAGGGCAAAACACCGTTCCAACATAGTATTACTAACCCTAACCCTAAAGCATCAAATTGAACAGCAACTATCCCGCATTTTAGCTAAACAAACCTGTTCAAAATAACTGGCGGGCAGCAGAAGAAAGCCTCGTTTTGCACTCCAGGTGGGCGTTCCTATAAGGATGTGACTGAAACTAAAACTATGAATAAGGCACTTCGGGCAGAGCTGTTTTGCAAGCTGTGACGTACAGGCGCAGAGACAGCTCTATGTAGGACTGTGTACCACTACTCATTACTGGTGGTGTGGGTGGTGGTGATGAAGCTGTGATTCTGTTACACTGACCAAAAATAAATACTCATCAACTTTGCCCTCAGAATGATACTTGAGTGGGTGGAGTGCAACCCTTTTTTTTACGGCTTAGTTATGCTGAGTGATCAACCAATGAGCCATTAGAGAAAGATTTAGTGGTTTAGTTTGTGCTGTAGGGATATAAAATGAAGCCTAATGGTTCCTGCTTGCTAGTGGTCTTATATGTCACCCCCCCACCACCCCTTTCAGGGGCTGATTTTGCATTGCCTCTTGGAGTTCTGATTTCTGAGGCTGCCATGCAAGCAGGTCTGTTCATCTCATGTGATCTGCTAGGTCTAGGGTTTGAGACATTCTGAAATATTACATTGACAGACAGTCAATTCCTTGGGTAAATGGTCCAGGCATGTAAAGACAGTGACTTCCTGGACTGATATTATTTGGTCCACAGTATGACACTGTTGCCTGACCTCATCCAAACACCCAATAGCTTGATGTTTATGTCACAAGATAAATCCAAACACCCAATAGCCAATAACGGCTGTCACCGTCATATAATTGGTCCATTCCAAGGAACCTGTGAATTTCCCCGAAGCTACTGTGCCAGTGTTCCCCCGATATGTATTCTACTGTCTGCTGTCACCCGCCACAACAAAAATAATAATATCAAAACAATTATATTTCAGTCACAAACAGTGGTCTTCCATGGGTAAAGTTATGGTGTAAAAGTACAAATAATTCTGTATAAAAAAAATAATTATTGTAATTCTGTGCAGTTAGACAGGTAAATAACCTGCTCATTGGAACGATGCAGATAAATAAATATAAAATCATTATCATCTGCCGATAGTGATATGATCGCAGACATATCGCATATCCCTCGTTTATTTTTTCTCTACAGTGTATATGCTTTCTTCAAATTTATCTGTATGATCTAATGCTGTCCTCAACTAAAATAAATTATAAATGGACTGATAGTCATAGAACTTTGTCGACTAATGGTTAAAATCAACCAATCTGACAAATCTTCCCACAGGCAATAATACAGAGGGACCTCTTTAAATCTAGTGCTTGCCAGATCTGTACTCACCATTTTTCAGGAACTCATTCAGCATGAAAAAAGCCTTGGTCTCCACTAAGACCAAATCGAGCGACTAATGGACAAAAAGGAGGCAGCCCTCGTGAGATCCTCACCTCTTTCTCCTCCAATTCTCTACGGAGTTGCTCTGCCCTCCTGCGCCGCTCCTCCAGCTCGTTGTTGGACTCCTGTAGGAGCTTCTCCTGCTCTTCCGCCTTGGCCAGCAGGTCCACACCTCCAACAATCACTTTCTTCTCCAGGGCTGACAATTTCTCCAGCAGCAGGTGGTGCTCCTGCCTGGGGGGGTCAGGGAGATGATGGCGAGTCAGATGAGGGGTAATACAGACTATTGCAGAGAAGGTGAGGAATCAGGTCATGGCTAGAAGGCTAGATCTGCATTTAAGTGAACTGCAATATATTTTCAAAAAGCAATTATCACAGATGTATATGGTCATGTGATTGTTTTTTCTGGGGGGTAAACAAATAAAAGTTCCCTGCCCTGAGGGACTCACTGCAAAGTTAAAAGTCCCTGCTGATAGCTGTGATGTGGCTTGCGTAACGGAAGCGGGTACAGCTGATCACTATTATTGTAACTGACAATGGTAATACTGTCATTGTGGAAGTGGTGGGTTTACCCAGTAAAATCAGAATCAGAATCAGAATCAGTTTTATTCGCCAAGTATGTGTGTGCATACAAGGATACAAGGACTCTGGCCTAATAACTTATTAAGTGAAAATTAGTTCAGGCATTGCAGCTTGGCCAACAAGTGACGACCGACTCACTGGGCTTTGAGCAGGTCCTTCTCCCTCTTCTCCAGCTCGGCCCTGGCCTTGTTCCTCTCCTCCTCCTCCATGTCCAGCTTGGCCTCCAGGGCCTTCCTCTCTTCCTCAATCTTTGCCTGCATCTCCACCATCTTGTCAGGGGAAACCTTCTTCTTCCCTTTTGGAGTGAAGTGGCATAAAATAGACCTTTAATGGCGCAGTCAGTGAACCAAAGGTAAACAAGTGGGTAGCCCCACCACCAAAAATAACAAATAGCAATGGAGGTCAATGGAGACATGTTTTCGTTCTCTAGTTGAAACACCCTATCTCTATCCAATACTGAGCACCTTGTTTATCTGTTAGACTGAGTTTGCAATTTAGAATGAAATACTGAGAAGCTGGGTAGAGTGGAGTTGACTCCAGATTATACTATCTCAGTCAAGATTGTCTTAGCTGAGTTCGGTTCTTATAACTTCTCAGATGTAGCCATGTAATATGTACTTACTTAGTAAATTACTTACTTATTAAATATGTAATAATTCATAGTATTCGATCACAGACATATTGGTCATAAACAACAGGTTATTGTAATCAATTAGCAGGTGATTATCATGAAATGACAACTGTTGCAAATGAGCTGCAGCATTGCACCATATTGTATGGCAAAACACATCATGAGAATACTATGAATATGTACCAATATCAGTACATACTAATATGTAGTTACTTAAAAGTACATACTTAGTAAATTATTTCATTATTAAATATGTACTAATCAGTGAATACTAATATGAAGTTACCAGTAAGTACATACTAATAGGTACTTACTTATTTAAAGGAAAATACGTTATTATAGGTATTTTCAAAAGTAACCTCTCAGACAGGACTTTAGTGTCTGTGAATTAATTTTGTATTAGTTGAATGGGTTAGTGATTTGTATTGACTTGTTAATGTACAATAAGTGCCACTAGTGTAAGCTTCATTAGAAAAATAAGAGGGAAAGTTGTTTCTTTTTTTCCCCAGATATCCACACGTTCCATGTGAGGTTCTCTTTCCAAGACAAGGTGGTTATGAGGACAGACATAATGGAAGACTATGGAAGACATTCATACATAGGGGGAGGATGGGAAAAAACTGTTAATAGGGATTAAAATGACAGGGCAGGCCTATCTGTAGCCATCTGAAGTCGGTATTAAGAGTGTAGCTACTGAAACGGGCCGAGGTCAGCCAGGAAAGGTATGTGAGTGGAGGCTAGGGGTGCAACGATACATCGATTTGTACTGATACAGTGATTCAAAAGGCAAAGATCCAATTAAATCGATAGAGTGTACATATCGACTCAGATCGTCAGTATATCGCAAAACGAATGGGCAGTTCAGAATATGGCTGGGCGATATGAAGGAAATTCATATCACGATAATCCTCTGGATTTTCTTCCCGATATAGGCTACATAAAAGATATCTAATGGCATATACAAAATCTAAGTCACAAGATAAATAGGTAGGCTACTCCAATTGCTGTTCATCGCATTGAATTGCATGATAATGGTAAGTGTGATATCAAACCAAAACTATAACATCCTCTCAAATATTGAGGATCTCATTTTGAGAGAATTTTGAGTTAACATGTGGTTGTTATTGTGTGAGAATTGTGTGCAGCAATGTCACAATAGCAACATTTAATCACGACATGATCCCGATGCGATGAAAGATAATACTGAATTATCGCCCAACCCTAGTTCGGAATAGCCTACTTACACGTATTATCAGATTCAAAGAATTGCACTCTCAACCTCATTTTGGTTGTATGTATTTATGACTGGACAGAAATATTGTAACGTGATTGTGTTAGCTGGATGCTGCATGATGTCAGTCATATGGTACTGAATAAAATCATATCGTATTGTAAAACGATTTGTGTTATCAAATTGTTGCCTTAAGAATCAAAATCGTATAGTATCGACATAAAGCCTGAGGTTTACACCCCTAGTGGAGGCATTGTATCTATAGTCAGGAGCGAGGGGATTCTTACACCAACCTCTTTCCTCTTCAAGTAAGAGGTGTATAGCAAGTCAGAAAGGCAGCATTTTGCACCCGGAGAGAGAAAAAGAGAGAGAGAGAGAGAGGGTGGGGGGGGCGGGG
>OMKL01048732.1:0-11236 GCA_900302295.1 Parasudis fraserbrunneri
TGCTGGACTCTGGTGATGGTGTGACCCACAACGTCCCCATCTATGAGGGTTATGCTCTGCCCCACGCCATCATGCGCCTGGACCTGGCCGGTCGCGACCTGACTGACTACCTGATGAAGATCCTGACTGAGCGTGGCTACTCTTTCGTCACCACCGGTAAGAAGGCCTTTGAGCCAGGAATCCTGAAGAATTAGCTATATGACCAATATATAAAAGAGGCATGTAAAGAGAGAACCAATATCTTATAGGTTACTAACTTCTTTATTTTGAGGTAATAGTACATATCTGGCAGTATTGGTAAAAGAGTGAAGTTGTTATGAAGGGTAGCTATGGAAATGTGTGCATCTTGGCTGTTACTAAGTTGCCATCCAAGCTCATGGGTTGTCACTAACTTGTTGACTCACTCTGTGAACCTGTCTCCCTTTAGCTGAGCGTGAGATCGTGCGTGACATTAAGGAGAAGCTGTGCTATGTGGCTCTGGACTTTGAGAATGAGATGGCCACCGCTGCCTCCTCCTCCTCCCTGGAGAAGAGCTACGAGCTGCCCGACGGCCAGGTCATCACCATCGGCAATGAGCGTTTCCGCTGCCCCGAGACCCTGTTCCAGCCTTCCTTCATTGGTGGGTGTCCCTCGTTTCCCTTCTGTCACCCCCACGTGAACCTCCTTCTCGTAACCAGCTATGGTTACACCCTTACAAGATGACACATATTGCAAGTCATGATATCTCATGATATATCATGTTTCATGTACACAGTGAATGACTCCATTGCAATGCGTGGGAGGTTACTCCCCCTAGTGGTGAATCCGTGACCTCCCCACACAGACACACAGAGCAACAGCATGACGCATCCCTCTACTGTGCTTCACTGTACTCAAAAGCATGGCACATCTTTCCATACCCAGTGCTGTTATCTATCCTGTCAGCACACATAATGCTGCTACACTGCCACCCAACTGACGTTACTCATCTCACCTACACAGGTATGGAGTCTGCTGGTATCCATGAGACCGCCTACAACAGCATCATGAAGTGTGACATTGACATCCGTAAGGACCTGTACGCCAACAACGTGCTGTCCGGCGGTACCACCATGTACCCCGGTATCGCTGACCGCATGCAGAAGGAGATCACTGCCCTGGCCCCCAGTACCATGAAGATCAAGGTGAGAGCTTACTTACAGCACAAGATAAGAAGCACTCGCTAGTTCATATCAGGGTAATAGAAAATGTAATTAGTTACACACACACAGGTAACTAGCAAACACGGAACATTGGTGGTATTTATACCTGTTTGAATGTTATCAGTAGGCATAATTGTACTGGACACGAGGGCCGTTACAAAAAAACATAGACTTGTAACTTACCTATATTCCCACCTCTCCTCTCCTCTCCAGATCATTGCTCCCCCTGAGCGTAAGTACTCTGTCTGGATCGGCGGCTCCATCCTGGCCTCTCTGTCCACCTTCCAGCAGATGTGGATCAGCAAGCAGGAGTATGATGAGGCCGGCCCCTCCATCGTCCACAGGAAGTGCTTCTAAGCAACCAAACCCCAACTTTCGGCTCAAATGCAGATAAATGCAAAGACACTTTACAATACCTCCGCCTGTGGATATGAAGAGAAATCCAGGCAGCGTTCCTTTATATTTTTGTTGTATGTACAGTTTGTTTACACATAAGTGCTGTTTATTTGTGGTTATTTTATGGATTATTAATTAATTTATATGTGGATATTTATTGGTTTATAAATAAAGAAGAACCGGGACTTGTACCCAGTATTTTGTCATCTCTTGTTTTATCCCTGAAACCTTAGTCAGGGATAATCTCTAGCCTCAAGCTAGATGAATCTTGCATGATTTCACACTGCAAGTTGTGATTTATAAGCACCTGTTTTACAACTCTTGGGAGTGTTATAACTGTTATTAGGCTATTTCACCTCGTACAGTATCTAAATAGCCTATTGCACCATATAATGTCTGTATTTCATTTCAACACTTCCTCAATTTGTTCACAAGCTCACTTATTAATTGGATTGTATTGATAGTGAAATACTACACTATATGGTTGCCCTCTTAAGTTGCTCTATCTTTGGAACCTAAGCGACGCAGTTAAGCGATTACTCGTGGGATAACAGACTGCAGACACGTTTTTCCAATTAATCTTGACCGATCATAAGCCTACCAATATGCGAATAGCAACTATGAGACTCAAGGCTACACAACTTTTTTGCTAAGGCGTTAGAAAGCCGGATAACGGTGAAATTACATATCTCCCCTGCACAAGAGCAGAAATCAACTCTAAAACCGCCAATATCTGTGTTGTAGCCGGTCACTGGGTACCAGCCAAGACTTCCGTGTGATTAGACATTGTTTTCACATAGAGATAACGAGTGGTCTTCCTTTCCACCAACCTGTTCGCGCATGACGCAAAGAAGTCTACTTAAAGAAGGATTAGCTTTCGCAGAACACGCTCTCGTCTACCTTCCATTCAAGCACGGCGGCGCGCGACTTGTCGCGCACACGATCGAAAATACCGGTAGGAGGGCTTTCTACTAATCAGCACTTCAGTCTCGCGCAAGCAAAAGTGCTTCGGTTGTGAGCTTTCAGTAGAAGCACAGGAGGCAGCGGGTAGGAGCGCAACAGCTACGGAGCGCGTTATCAATGCATTCGTCAGACAACATAGGAGCCTTTGGAGAGAAAGACAGGAAACAATAAATTCCATTTAATTTTTGCACAGTGCACGGAGTGCCATCGTCTCCGAATGAACAATCATGGGGGAGTGGACCATATTAGAACGTCTCTTGGAGGCGGCTGTCCAACAGCACTCTACTATGATCGGAAGGTAAGAGTGAAGCTCAGCTGTAAAAGTGGTAGGCGGTGGGTAACGTTAGCCGAGAAGAATGGCTTTGAGAGTTACAAACAAAACAAACACAATACTGCAGCCGGCATAATGTTCAATTAATACATTCATTCCCCCCCATAATTGATAGAATGAAACTACAATTTGCAAAATAGTCGTTATAAGATTGTAGAGGGGACCAGACAGTTATGTAACACTTTGAAGAATTAGACTGTGCCAGGATAGGCAAAGGGTCGCGTGAGATGGGGAAGTGCTTTTCATTTCAGCACGAGCTGGTGGACTTCAGCACTGGACAGCTCCCAAACAGCGGCTTCACTAGAACGGCTTTACTTTTCCAATCCCTAATTGAGTCTCTGTTTGTTTAAAGATTAAGCTTATCAACTGTAGCCTACACAGATAAATGGACCTATATATTTGTCTTTATTCCCTTGTTTGCTTTTAGGATCCTGCTAACAGTGGTGGTGATCTTCCGGATTCTGATCGTAGCGATAGTTGGAGAGACAGTTTATGACGACGAGCAGTCCATGTTCGTCTGTAACACGTTGCAACCGGGCTGTAACCAGGCTTGCTACGACAAGGCATTCCCCATCTCCCACATCAGATACTGGGTATTTCAAATAATCATGGTGTGCTGCCCCAGTCTCTGCTTTATCACCTACTCCGTCCACCAGTCAGCCAAGCAGAAGGAGCGGCGGTACTCCACGGTGTACCTCTCCTTGGACAAAGATCAGGATTCAATGAAAAGAGACGACAGCAAAAAGATTAAGAACACCATTGTTAATGGAGTACTTCAAAACACAGAGAACTCCACAAAAGAAGCTGAGCCCGACTGTCTGGAAGTAAAGGACATCCCCAACTCGGCCATGAGAACTAGTACAAAGTCTAAAATGAGGAGACAGGAGGGCATCTCGAGGTTTTACATCATCCAGGTGGTTTTCAGAAACGCGCTAGAGATAGGGTTTCTGGTGGGTCAATATTTCCTGTATGGATTCAATGTTCCCGCAGTGTATGAGTGTGATCGATATCCCTGCATAAAAGATGTAGAATGCTATGTTTCCAGACCCACCGAGAAGACCGTGTTTCTGGTCTTCATGTTTGCGGTCAGTGGCATCTGTGTGCTTCTGAACTTAGCTGAACTCAATCACCTTGGCTGGAGGAAGATTAAAACGGCTGTGAGGGGAGTGCAGGCAAGGAGGAAGTCTATCTATGAGATCCGAAACAAAGACTTGCCCAGAATGAGCATGCCCAATTTTGGCCGCACTCAATCAAGTGACTCTGCCTATGTGTAATAGCCTATTCCTGAGGCTGTGGTCTGCAGGACAGATATACGTTACAATATGTACAAATTATTTATTAAGAATGTGGTGGACAATTTATCTCGCCAACCTCATTATGAATTTGGTGGGGTATATACATTTTATTTGTCTTTTCTGGACAACCAAAACAAACGGACCAAACGTTTGTTTGTCACGTTTATGAGAAGAAGGCACTGATGCAACTTTATTATTTATTTATTTTATTTTTTGTAAAGTGCTTCTTAAAAGCATACATTCATATCTGATTTTTTGTGTATTCTCTCTCTCTCTGTTGTCCATCTGGACACCAACTATATTCATATATATATGCATATATATGCACTAATAAGCCAAAAAGACAGCCCTCTGTGATGATGTACCATTGACATTCCACTGGGTTCTGGACACATTGTCAGAGAAAAACACCCAATCTGTCAGTTGAAAGACTACTCTTTAGACTTCTCTAGACTTAAATACAATATATTCTCACAGTATATCACTCATCTCACATATCTGGTATAATTATTGGCATTGACATTGTTTTGGTTGCCTGTGTTCACACCATGACCTTAACCTAAGTGATCACTCCATTGCTTATGCTGAGCAGCAAGGCAGCACCTGATGGGGGTGGGACTGCTGCACAAGTGTGTGACTTCTTAAATTTTTTATTCTATTATTTATTCTAATTATTTATTTATTTATTTTTTACACCCAAGCGCCCATTTCTTTCATTTGTGGAAAAAATATCTTGAGTTTGTGTCATCAAGTGCCATACATGTACATAAATGTATATGTTATGTATGTATATTATATATCTATAGAATATTTATCCAGAGATATGAATTCCATGACATTTTGGACTTGATCACCTTCATTCATTTGAATAGCTGTGGTTGATATGGAAAATGGTATGCTGTTTTTTTTTAATTATTTACATTTGCAACATAAAAAACAACCATTAACCAGTGCATATTCAAGGGTTATTGATAAACTATATGATCCTAACCAAATACAGCATAAATGTGAATTCAATCAGATAAGAAGCAATAATGAATTATTGCTGTTGGTGCTACCATTTTCGAAAGGATTGATTCAAACAATGTCACTGTAAAATCAATCTGACACGTGTCCATAATAAAAGATGGAAATAATCTAAACAAGATATGTGTGGTGTGTGATGTAAATATTTTATAACTGTCATCAAAAAGGTCCTTAACAATTGGCTCTAGGTTCAGATCTGAAGTTTAGCGTTTCTGTGGATGTCTTATAGTTCCAGTCTGGGTCAAGCCCCATGAGTCGCTATGCTTTTTTCAAATTCCTATTGAACTGAATCATAGAATTACCATAGGAATCTGGAAAATCTGAAAAATCTGAAAAAAAGAGCATTGAATCAGTGGTCTGGAACCAGGCGATTACAATATACCATATGATATAAAACTGACATAAAACTCTCTGCCATCATCAATATACAGATTTGACAGAAAGCATCAAATAAATTGATGTAGTTAACAACGATACTTGCAGGGAAATGTATAACTGTAGGTATATGCATTTGATGGAACGGATGACACAAGTATACAGACTTCATCCTCCCATGCTGTATAGCCTCGTGACTACTTCATCTGTAACAAAAAAAGGCCACTGGCATCACGTTAGTAGTTGAAGGGAGAAGTTTCACGTGCTCCAACCAACTTACACAAAAGGGAACTCCCATCCGTCTTGAATAGAGGACAACCTTCAGAGAGACTTGGTCCAAAGTAGAGTCAAATGCACTATGCGTTGAAACATTTGTCTTTAATTAAAGTTAACTGTCCTATATCCGTGTGCTCCAGTATCCTACTTTGGACCAAATCTCTCTTAAGTTCATCTTCTAATCACGTTAGTATTTGTTGCATCCCCGTCCTCCCGAGGCCCTGGAATGTAGCATGGGGTGGGTTCAGTTGCATCGGAAGCCCAGCTTGCCTGCACTTCCTCAAGGTCAGTGGGAAAGTGCTGAGCGCTGCACTTTTGCCCCAGAGAGTTGGTGAGTGCTCCCCAGCTGACCGGCCAGGATGAAGTGTGTGTGTGTGTCTGTGTGTGTGCGTGAGAGAGAGAGTGAGTGAGAGAAAGAAGGGAGGTGTCATGAGAGAGGGGTGTGAGGTGGACAGGTAGTGCTGCCAAGATGACTCTGCAACTCCAAGGAGAAAAAAAATCGAAGAGCGGAGCCCCTGAAAGGTTGCTCTCAAATTCAGTAGGGATTTTAGAATCTGCTCCCAAACACGGAACAATCTCCTTCTGCTCGGCTGGTCGCTGGCTACCTCTGTCTCCCGATGTCTGTGTAGCCTGCCCTCACTACAACAATGTCACCCGTCTGCTCTCTGCACCGAGATTTAACCATTTCAGGTGTACGTTTATTTGGAATGTTTTATTAGAATTCTATCTTGGAATGCTAGGACTCCATGGGTTTGAATGACCAGTACCCATTGGTACATCACCATTAGAATGTTCACCTCTCAAAATTCTATCTCACATGTGAGGTCGTGTATGCCTGAAACACTTAATGCAAATCAAGCAGCACTCAATCAGGAATACTAATTCCACACCTTGGCTACGGGGTTGGGGAGAGGTTAGTGATTTAAAAGTCACTGATGAGTGTGAAGAATAGAGAGAATTATCTGAGGAAAGACAGACAGCTTCAGCTTAGTCCTGGTGGATTGGATTAAAGGTTTCTAATATTTCCCTTAGTAACCTTTATAATGAGAGGTTCTCTGATAACACAGGACAGGGTCAGACTGGTAACAGTGTTTCCAGCTAAAAATAGCCACAGCAAAACACACCCAGACAGGCTGTTGTCATGTGTCCTCGCCGCTCTTAACACTGCACATCTTTTGTTTGCAAAGTACAATCAAACTGTAGTGAAAACTGTGGCAGAAACTGTAGATTGATTTTGACACGTCCTGTTTTTTGGCATTTGTTTTATTTATTTTAGGTTGTTTGAAACGTTATGCCGTAAGCGTTTACAGCAATATCAGTGTGGTGCATAATTGATTTTTATATGGAGGTTTTTCAATAGAAAACTTCAGTACATTCAGCTGAGATGTGCATGGCCACTTTTAGCTCAAATGCTACAAAAATAAAACATTTAAAACTCCCATCTTTCCACAGCAAAGTATTTGTTTCCACTTTGTGTGTGTGTGTGTGTGTGTGTGTGTGTGTGTGTGTGTGTGTATGTGTGTGAGAGAGAGAGACAGAATGTGTATGTGTTAGAGTGAGTGAGTGAGTGTGAGAGAGAGAGAGTGTGTGTGTGTGTGTGTGTGTGTGTGTGTGTGTGTCTGTGCATGCACGTTTGTACATGCCCATGTGCATGTGTTTCCTCAAGAGAATACACAGCCTAGCAAGAACCACTCAGAGCTCCTTCAGATACATAGCCTCCCATAATAAATATTCATTCTGAACTGGTTTACAGTATATGCCTGTGATCAATGGGGTGTGTTTCAAAGAAGCCTCTTCGAAAAATGCATGGATGGACTTGTTTTTGTTGTTGTTTGTTTCGTTTTTCAAATAAACCACCGACCCTGTAACAATCTTCATAAATAATTAAGCTACCTCTCAACACTGTCAGCCTCGTGAGATCAAATGTCCGGTTACAGCGTATGTAGTCTAATAACAAATCTAAAAATGATGTAATCACTGTATCATTAAGGTCAGAACTTGTTTCATGACCGACATAGTCACAGTTTTGAAGTTAAAGTTCTGGAGTTTAGTTTTTTACACAACAGAAAAGCGACTGTTACAGTGTGAAACCATTTCATGACATAATCCCATTGACTGTGATATGATACAAATCACAAGAAACTGACATGTTGTTTCTGAATTTCCTCTTAAGACATTTTATGTACAAAGGAGGCTGTATATATGGCATCATTATCTTGGCTCCTCATGCGTTACTCCTGCAGGATGCCAGCATTAGACACACAACAGATCAGCATCTAATATCCTCAGACGGATATATGAACAGAGAACATGAATCTCCCTCTATTCAGAGCGCTTGGTGCATTTCCTCTACCGGTCTCCCTCCATACTAGAGGAAGAGAGCGACTATGGAGCAGATTAAGGCTTCAAAGCATTCACCCAGCCATTGGAAACAGAAGCGGGGCTGTCTGTCTGATGTCTAGAGCCCCGAGGCCTGGTCACATGTAGAAACGCTCTACTTCACCGTCTGACAGGGGCTGGAGGGGAGGAAAACACTCCAATATTACAAGAGCATCACTTCATATTCATTAGAAGCCTATATTGGGGGCGGCAGTGGCTCAGGAGGTACAGCAGTCTTCTGGCAGGTTCCTGGTTCAATCCCGGCTCCTCCCGGCAGTGTGTCAAAGTGTCCTTGAGCAAGACACTGAACTCCTAACAGCTCCTGACGAGCAGGTTGGCGCCTTGCATCGTTATCTCCGCCATCGGTGTGTGTATGCGTGTGTGTTTGAATGGATGAACGTGAGGCATAAGTTGTAAAGTGCTTTGGATAAAAGCACTATAGTATATAAATGCAGCCCATTGACCATTTTATTGGATGACTGTGTAAGAATGGTGTAGCATGGACATGTGTGGAGCAAGACTACTACACATTATGAAATGATTTAGAGACAAGGAGCAAGAATCTCAGTGTTTCAGCTCAGGTCTGCTTCTATGAATGGCCCATATGGATGAAGATGGCCATGAGGATTATTTAAGTGCTAATGCTGCCACAGACAGTTTTGTGTAGGCCTGATGCCCAATGAAGTCATTACCATGGGCCAGGCACAGCGCCATCAACATGAAGACATTATGAGGTCAAGGCCCTGGCAGAGTTTGAGACCACAAGATAGGACATGGACAACAATGACTCACACAATCTCAGGAAAATCAAACAATGTCACCGAAGCCCATCCATCTTCATCAACCTGTCAGCTAGGCTGCCAAATCAAAGAGACAAGACTCACATCAACACAGCTTCCTGTCTGAAAATCTGTACACTTCTAGCAGTGTTTAGTGTCAAGCTCATCGGAATCGGATTTTGAAACTTCTTTTACATCCATAAGAAGTGCTGTCAAAGCAGAGGTGGTGTTTAAGTGTTGTCAACACTTTCGTTTCAAACACAATTTTGAATCATGTGCTATGGAATTACTGTCACTCAAATGCCTGCATCACTTAGGGACATGATAGCTAGCTCAGTGCTTTTTAACTTGAAGTGCTGCGATGGCGATAAATAGACTTTAAAGAATTAAATCAACTCTCTCTGCCAGGGTATTTTAAAATACACATTTCCATACATTAAGGATCCAAATAAATAGGTGCCCTATGGTGTAGTGTTGTGGTTAAGACCCCCACCTCTGGAACCACATACCCTGCTGGCCTAGGATCAAATCCCCCCAGAATCTTCTCTCCTGTGTCTCCCCTACTCTGTCACCCTTTTAGCCTTCCAACTGTCTATAAAAAAAAAAATACCAACAGGAGTGGACTGCCCACTCTCCTTTAAAAACCAAATAAATGAAAAATTGGATTCTGAAAAATATGACCCAGTGTGCTCAAGACAACTTGTTCCTTTCTGTATAACCAAATTACAATACACATCTCATCTGGGCTTGAACTCCACTTCCCCCCAAACAGAATAACTGAAGGCCCAGAGGACTCGAGCCCTCCTGCTGTGTTCACTCTCCAGGGGCTCTCTCCATTCTCACCACCCCCTGCTAGCCAAGGGGGATCGGGAGGAGGGTGCAGCATCTTCAGTAACCGCCATTTTGTAACCACCGTTCACCGCCATCCCCAGCTTTCCCGGCGGGAGAGATGAAATATCGCCAACATAAACATCTCATAAGCGTCCTCTGTGTTTATTGGTCAGTCAGTGTTTCCTTTGTTTACCTGTGGCTGTATCCCTCAAGCTGCATCTCTCATGACATACAAGATATTGATATGCTGAGCATGTTCAATGGAGGGGATTTATCATGTCAGGAGGGCTGTCTATGAGACAGGCAATAAATCACATAGGGAGGGGATGGAGGTTGATTTTTTTTTTTATCTGAGATGCTACACTTGGAGGTGTTTAAACAAGTCATGTTAAAGTGGAATGCAGCTGATCAGACTGAGAAATACAGTGCTGATCTCACCTCACTTGCTACCTTGTCAGAAACCCCTGTGAGTTACAGATCGTCTGTAAGGATCCTGTGGCTTTATGGAGCGGCGGAGAAGAGAGAGATGCACAGTAGACTGTGAGGGTGTGAGTGGAAGTGTGAGCAAAGGAAAAACATCAAAGTGGCACCTCTCTTAGATTATTATTTAATATAGACACTGTCTGAAATAAGTAGGTCTATTTAAAATATCCTGCGGAGTAGCATGTAAAAAAAAAAAAATAGAAATCTACTTTTTTGTTGTACCTCACGAAGACCATTGAGGTTGAAATGTTGTACTTATTAAACCACTTTCGGAGCAGAAAAAACAGTGTGCGGATATACTTTCTCTTCAAAAAAAATAAAATAAGTAAAAACAAAAAATCTAAAACACCCATGATTCCTTTGTAACACACTATACCATCAGTTAATCTCTGCAGCTCTATATACTTGATATGTACTGTATACACTCAGAAACCTGTCTTGTCAGGTGTTTGGAAGTTCTGAGAGTTGCCACCGCAGGTGAGAAGAGAACAGGTGTGATCTTCGCAGGCAGAGAGGATGCTAACGAGCAGAGGTCTTCATCAGCCAGGCGGAATAACTCACAGAGCAGAGAACACTATGCAGGGCAGAGAGACACTCGACATCCCGTTCCCACATCCTCTGTCTCTCAACTCAAATTCTTTAGCCCCAATGTTCAATAACAAATAATCATGTAAAACCAACAACGAAACTCCCCAGGCAAACTAAATCTCCACACCGCATCGACTGACAGTAGCTTTGTATTCTAATCAGCTGTATGGTATTCTAACTGTCTGATATTTAATACACTATTTTGGGTGACCACAGAGGGACTTTTGGTCCCTCTCCTCTATTACTCCTTTGCTCCAAACATCCTCCCTCCATATCATCTATCTGTTTTGTCCTCTTCCTCACCCGCTTTTCCTCATAATCCCCACCACACAC